>LT642266.1:0-18995 GCA_900128585.1 Stramenopiles sp. TOSAG23-3 | reverse complement strand
ATTTCCCTCTTATTTCCTTTATGTGTACCTGTACTTAATACATAAACTCATAGGACTACGTATGGAATTGCATTCATGATTTTATTCAATTTTGTTTCAATGCTCTGTTCTTGTTCTTTTTATCAACTTCTGGTATTTAAGGAAGTGTAATATATTTAACTAAATATATATATCTACTACAGGGCTTGAAGACTACATTAACACCTTACTTTTTTGTGACAAGACACGATCTGGCACTTTTTTTCTTTCTTGCTTCTCTCTATTACTTTGTATTTCGACGACGATGATGATCAACTATTACACGATCGATCGACACGAACGAAGAAAGAAGGGGAGTAATGTTTTACCTTACTCTTCTCTTTCTTTCGCCTTTTTTTCTTCTTTCAATGTTCTTGCATCCTCTTCATGCCCGTAAGGATTTGGGGGGAAAAAATATATATAAGCAGCAGTGGACACCTTAGCAGCACCCTTTGTTCGGCTTTTGCTTCGACGTTTTGCTTGGATCGAAGACAACGCCGGTGCCCTCGGACGGGCCAACTTTGGGCTCCTTCGGCAACTTTTTCGCAATTTCTCTGAAGAGGTCTTGTACATTTGATGACGTTTTGGCGGAAGTTCCCATGTGCAAAATGGCATTGTCTGCCGCATATTCTTCGGCTTCTGCCTTGTCTACCTTGCGCTGATTTTCCAAATCCGACTTGTTCCCTGCCAAAGCAATGATGCAGTCCGGTGCACCACGCCTTTGCAACTCTTTCACCCAAGTCTTCGCGCCTACGAACGAGTCTTTGTTCGTAATGTCATAGACTACAATAGCGGCAGCAGCCCCACGGTAATACATGGGCGCAAGACTGCGATATCGCTCTTGCCCAGCTGTATCCCAAATTTCAAACTTTACTTTCGTGTCATCCAAATCAACTGTGGACGTCAAGAATGCTGCGCCAATCGTAGGCTCTTGAAACTCGAAGAACTCGTCACGCACGAAACGAACGACCAAGCACGATTTTCCAACGGCTGTGTCTCCTAGAAGAACTAATTTATAGTGACATGTTTTTCCTGACATGATTCTTAGCTGTATTGCTCTTTGTTTTCGGTATACTAACTTGACCTCGATACTTCTGTGACTGTGGAAAACGAAACTGGTGCAAATTGTTTCATTCCATTTGTATCTGTTCACGTCGAGTACAATACAGTTTGGTCTTCTTTATAAATTTGGTTTTAGTTGTTCATATTTTTTATTTTTATTTATTATTATGGTGGTTTTTTTAATGATGATGATGGTTGATTGTATAGTACTACTAAGAAGAAGATAGAAGAAACGAAATGAAACACAACTAAAAAACGACCGCATAACCTTGAAGCACTTGGTATGTACCTGTATTAAAATAATACAAATAGAGTGCGTGATAAATAATAAGATAATTCGTAGTTTCCCTGTTGTCTCTATGTAACATAAATATATAAAGAACAGTACGTGAAAAGAAATAGAACAGGCCATAGCATCTATTCCTAAGAAATGGATTTAATATCATCACAACAGAGAAACAAGAAAGACATTCCTTGCTCTCCGTAGTATTTTATTTATAGATTAAATAAGACACAATACAATGTACATACACTGTAGTCACACTACCAAAGAAGTTTAATTAAATAATATTAAATACAACTAACATAGCAACACCAGGCACCAGGTCGAATATTCTCCAACTGACAAAGAAGAAGGAGAAAAAAAGCAAAGAAAGGAAGAAAGGAAAAAAGGAAGATAAAATAGAACCGATAAAATAGAATAGAATATAAGTAATGTATAACGCAGTAAAAGAGTCCGTCCGAACACATTCTATTTATATATTAAATTGTTTTATTTTTTGTATGAAATAAGAATAAAACAATATTTAAAGAATGAATATTTGATCTTCCCTGTTCCACTTTTTATTTTTTTACTCCTTCTGTTCCTCATAGTTTTTTGGCTGGTCTGTCTAGCTATTATTTTTTATACAGTACAATAGTTGTGTTGTGTTGTCCATTTTTTTTTTGTAAACCTACTTCTTCTTCTCTTTCATTATTTCTACCTTATTTTATTTAATTGTACTTATTTTATATTCTAATATATATATATCCTATATAAAATATATTAGAGTTTATCATCATCTCATCATAGAAGAACGAACTTTCTTCCTCCGCTGTATTTTTATTATTTATACTCATTAGTACTCGTACTCTACCAACTATTATACTAACAACCAATACAAACAAAAGATATTTTCATCACTAAAATAATAATAAACCATCATCATCGATGATCTTCTCCTTCTTTTCTCTTCTTCTTTTCTTCTTCTTTCTTCTTATTACAATATAGCCTAAATAGTACGAACATAATTTTTTTTTTAAATAAAACTACTAATAATTATATAATACTATACCTTCTGGTAATTTTGTTCTCACCAATCTTACGCAATAGTGTGCAACAGAATAGCTTTATGAGAAAGAATGTGAGAGCAAGTGTTGAACGCGTGTCAGTGAAAGAAGTATAGAAAGTGATTGATACTTTTTTCCTAGTAGTAGCAACCATTTGATACCTGGAAGTTTAACATGAAGAGCGTTAGTCATCTTGTTCTTTTCTTGGGCTTGTTCCTTGCCTGTGGGGAAGCGTGTGCACCGGATGGGGTAACCACCGTTGACAAGGTGGGGGATGATACTTATGTTTGCGTCGTCGTCAATAGTAAAAAGACGGCGTTATTCATCCCGAAAGCGGACGAATACACTCGTATTGTGATGGGTGGCTCTTTCAACGACAACAACGCCAC
This sequence comes from Stramenopiles sp. TOSAG23-3, assembly GCA_900128585.1. Lineage (NCBI taxonomy): Eukaryota > Stramenopiles sp. TOSAG23-3. Next base: position 16,197 of record LT642266.1, on the reverse strand, counting down.
GTATGCCCCGATGACAATATCGAACGGGGAGGGCAAGTGCTCTGCCGGTGGCAACTTTGCCGCTGGCGACTATTCGGAAGCGTGCAAGTATACGATGATCCATGTGGAGAGTATGGGGAAAAGATCCATGGCGAAAGCGTACAAAGTCTTCAACAAGGATGGTGAGGCTGCAAGGCTTGTGTTCCCTGTCCTGACGGCGGTGATAAGTGTGAAACTAGGCGAAGTGATGGGAATCACCTGGGACGATGGCTGTCACTTTTGCCAAGATAGCACAACGACCTGTGTCTCAAATATTTTTACTCTGCCGAAAAATCAAAAGTTCAACTCGACAATTAAGGTTACAGACGACACACTGAAGTCGTTAAAACTAGATGGGGAAGGGAAAAACTGCCAAGTCCAGGCGGGAAACAAATATGGGGAAAACCCTAGACAGGAAAACTGCCTCAAAACAGCAGCAGACTGCGATTTAAAATTGTATGTGGTGTGGACAGGGACTGACAAGGCAGGTAATTACTTTACCAGCGCATCCTTGCGTTTTTCGCGTTTCGCGCAGTACTCTATCAATGACATGTACGGCTCGGCAAAGGCCAGTACGTTGTCGATAGCGTCGGAAGTGGAGGCCGCGAGGACAAGGTTGTAAAATTGCCGCTCGTCATTTTTTTCTTTTTACGAAGTGTCCATATCTTGTCATTTAATCCGTAAAAATCAAAATCTAAAAAAAATGTTTAATATTTGTGAAAGAAAAGAGATTTAAAAACGTATCAAGCCCTGTAATTTCTCTGCTTTTATTATCGAAGACTATTTTTTCAAAATTGGAGAATTTTTAGTCTCACCAAGACGCCAGATTAAAATAAAACGCGCGCGCACACACGCTTTTGAAATATTAAATAAATTTGAAATTTTCAAAAAATGCTTTTTTTCTCTATAACCTTTGCTGGTGGTGCATCTTCTTGATGCGCTTCTCTGGGGGGTGCTCACTGTGTTCGTTGTCGGGGTGGTAATTGTGGTGATTCGGTTTGTGCCACACAGTCTCGGGGTTTCCGCTCGGCAGGACATGCCCCATGGGCTGCCCGCGGCGATGGTGGTACTTCTTAGACCCTGGCTCCCAAGTTTTCGGCTTCCGTCCCGACTTCCGGTCGCGAACGAAATGATTGTAATGAACCATTTGCATTTCATGGTGCAAATCTGCCAAAATTTCGTCGTCTTTTGCCATTTCCTCGTACACGTCGTAGGGCCACAAGCCTGCGCCATTCGCACGCTCCAAATCGCCCCCATGCTGGGCGAAATACCGAACGATGTGAACCCACCCCCCGGCGTGGGCGTAATGCACGGGCGTGTTTCCGTCCTCGTCGGCAGCGTTTATATCTGCGTGCTCGTAGTTCAAGAGCTTCCGGCATAGGTTGTAGTCGCCATTGGCCGCCGCAGCTCGCAGCCTTGCGTCTACCACTGCCCCGCCAAAACGTTTGTACTTTCCTTTCATTTTTCCGCGCCGCATCCGGGCCTTCCAACGGTAGCGGGAGCCGTCTGCTATATTGTAAATGATATCGTACGGTTTTCCGCTTTCATCGTGAAACTGGGCCTGGGGGGGCTTCTTGTCGTCAAATTCGATGAAGCTCATTTCGTACTCCGTGATGTACCTTTTCCGCGGGGTAGACCACACCATAAAGGTGCCATTTTCAAGGTGAAATCGCTGTATGTACCCGACCTTTTCTTGGGGGGATGGTATCTTCTTGTACGGGTCGAAATGTTCGAATCGCTCTTCGTCGGTGTAATTTTTGTAATGAATCTTGGTCATCACAATGGTACGATTGTTTCCGTTAAGATGCATGCCTTCCTCCTTCGGTAAATGCACGTCCAACGTTCTTGAATAGTGCTTCCCATCCTCCCGTTTGTATATGGAATGGTCCAGAGATCCAGGGTCTTTTGGGTTTCTATGGTGATCACGGTACCCTTCGGTGGTGCAGACCCATGCAAACTGGAAGAGGGCGAGCACAAAAACTCGCTTTGAAAAAGCCATACTACCGGACTGTTTGAAAAATGACCTGCTTTGCTTTGCTAACCTCTGCAATGACGGTTTACAAACAAACACAAGGGAACGAATGATGACTAATTGAAAAACTTTACAATCCTAAAATAAATAACGACATATTTCGAAGTGTCACATCAATTTAAACAGTATGCGAGAAAGGCCGCCACGAATCCCCCATATATTTTTTTCTTCAACTAATACTTGGTAATAATAGTCTAACAACACCATCCACTTCGTACCTTACCTATATATAATAATAGCAGCTCTAATAAAATATAATACACTACGGGTATAATATACTTGAAACTAAAACACCAAATTTTTTTATTTTTTTTTCTCAATTAATTATTAATTCTTCCTGTTTGTTCGGATAATAAATAGACCTACTTCTACTCGTAGTATTACTATATAGACTCGTAGTGTTAAAATTATATTTACTACATAATTATGATGGTATGTTACCTACATCTCACTTCGTTTTCGTATATTTTAATTTCATAAATAAATAAAACAATTTATTATAGAACTACGACGAGTACTATTCTCTAGTATTTTATTACGATGAGTAGAAGTAGTAGGTCAAATAATATTAAATATTTCTATAGATGAGGACAATACAGTTTAAATGAAGAAGAATTTATTCTTATTTTTATAGCTAATTATTTTTTATCATTTCTGAGCGGCGGCAGTTATATTCCATGTTTGTTTGTTTTTTCAAATACAATGGTATTCTTATGTTATAATAAAGTCTTTGTGATTATTTTGTGTTGTTGTTGTGTTTGTTGTACTTCTCTTCTGTATTCTGTATTAATTAGACGACTATTATTTATTATAAGAAGAAAGAAGAAGAACCAATATAAAATTATTATTATTTCAAAAAAAAAAAAAAAAAAAGCAAAATCTGAACGAAGAAGAATAGAAGAAAAAAGAAAAAACGAACTCTGAAAAATCCGACCACCCCTTGCCACTATTTCTATACTGTGTGGTGTATGTTGTTTTATTTTTTAAAAAATAGAAAAAACATCTATCTTCTTCTTTCTTTCTTCTTCTTCTTCTACACACTACACTAACTCATGTCAATCATCTCACGATATCTCATGGCACGTTATTAAACAAACAAATGAACGAAAGAGAGAAGGCAAGAAAGAAATTAAAAATTTGGCTTTTATAAACGTAAAGGAAATATTCTTAGAAGGGTTATATATAGTGAATAGAATTCTTGTATTCATTTTAACAGGTGTTGAAGAATCACCTTTTTTTGTTGGAACTTACTGCAAAGCCGAACCTATTCCAGCGAAACAAAACAATAACGTGCGATGTCCTCCTCGAACTTATTTGACGTTAACAACGACGGCGTTCTGGACGAATCGGAAACCAACTTGCAAGTCACGATAGAAGAGGCGTGGAAGAAATTTGACGAAAACGGCGATGGGACCATAAATTCTACCGAGTTGCAAGCCTTGATTGAATCAATAGATGAGAATTTTCTGAACGACGACGAACACCACATTGATGATATTATGGCCGATCTGGACTCTTCCGGAGACGGGGTGTTGTCCAAGAGAGAGTTTATTGCCTGGTGGACCGAGAAGACGGGTTCGAACGACCTTAGAAAGCTGGCGGAGCAGGCGGTAAAGAAGAGCAAAACGGACATTTTCAAGGCTTGCTGGGAAGATCAAAAAGAGATAGTCAAACACTTTCTGGACCTTAGTCAAAAACGAGGCCTAAACTTGGCCAACCAAAGGGACCCCACGCCGTTCGGGGACAAGTACACTCCCCTTCACTACGCAGCGTACCAAGGGCACATAAAGATCTGTGAACTGTTGGAGAAGGCTGGCGCGAATCTAAACGCTGTCAATGGGGCGGGTTGCACGCCCCTCTTCCTCGCGTGCCAACAAGGGCACCCTGGCGTTGTCAAGTTCTTGCTGAAAAATGGCGCGTTGGTCAGCCCGTGCGACCTGGAATATTCCCTGTCCGCATTTGACGTTGCGGCCAACGACAAGATCCGGTCCCTCTTCAAGGAGGTGAACAAGTTGCAACCGCCTACCAAGCTGCCAGCCCCTTCTATCAAACGTGTGGAGTCGGCAAACTCTACAGGGGCCGCCGTTGTTGTCAAGTTTTCCAAATACGAACCTGAGGAGACGGACTTGCCCGTGAACGGCTACATCATTGAGTTGAAGGAAAGCGAAGCGGAGACGTGGGATGACGCTTTCGAAACCTTTATGGTGGCTGAAACTGCGACGGACAAAACGTACAAGGGGATCGATGAAGACGGGGATGGGGGCATCAGTAGAAACGAGCTAAAAGGTGCCATTCTTCATATGGACCCTGGTTTTTTTAGTAATTTCGATGACGACGATGAGATAGACGAGGAAGTCAAGAGACTATTTGAGGAATTGGACGCCGACGACAGTGGCTCGGTCAGTAAACGCGAATTCATCGACTTCCTGCGCAAGTCTCCAGAGTGTCAGATCAATTCGTCCAAGAAGCTGAGGGAGAAGATGCTGGCTTTAGAGGAAACGTTGACCCCACTGTTCCAAAGCCGGATTGACGGGCTCTTCGATGACGTTGAATATGTTGCTCGCGTTGCTGTTGTAAATGGGATGGGGCGGGGTGCAAATAGTTCAGAGTCGGTTCCAGTGCGAATGTGGAAGCGCCCAAAGGTTATTAAAGCGATCCGAGCGGTGAAAATAGAGGCCACCAAAGTTACCCTGGAGTGGAAACAGCTGTTAAAAAGTAAATCTCGCCGAATCGATGTCGACGAAATAATCGTTATCGGTGGGCCGCGCCAACGCCGCGGAAAACAATCCTGGAAGGCCCTAGGACGGATCTCCAAGCCCTACGCTGGCAACACATACACCGTGAAGAAACTCAGCGAAAGCACCGATTACGTATTGAAACTCCTTGCACGAAATAAGAGTGGAAAAGGCAAATGCGACAAAACAGACTTTTTAGAAGTAAGGACGATAAAAGTCGGGGAATCGCCCATAGTAATAGATTCTGAAAACAATAGGACATTTGGTCAGCAACATGAGCATGATGTTGCTCTGGACATAAAAGGTGGGTTGAGGAATATGAACCAGTGAGTTTATTATTTGTATTATTGTAATATTTTTTTCATTCTGTGTTTCGATCCTGCTATGTGTATGTATTTTTATTTTGTTCATAAGCTAATAGTCGTCGTCTATAATATTAATAACGACTACGGTACGGTAGCGTTACAAGTACGGGTACCGAAGAAGAAGAAGAATGAGATTTCTTTGTTGTCTTCTTTTCTTCTTCTCCCCATCACTCATATTATACAATAAAACCACCACCGCCGACCAACAACAACAACCAAAAATATTAAATAATAATAATAATAAAAAAATACACCACACATTTTGTATTATTATTTTTGTTGATGGGTGTCGATTAGTTTTCCTGCTCCTTGTCGGTCCTTCCTTTTTTATGTTGTTAAAATTGATCACCAGTCATGCAAATGATTCAAAAATCGTTTCATACGTTGATAGAAAGTTAATAGGTCTTCGTAGGCAAACAGTTACGGAGAATATAGCAGTCGTTCTTGCAATGGCATCCTCTTCCACGCGATTGGTAGTCCTGAACGGTTACAAGTCACTGTTGAGAACGGCCTCTCATGCTTTCGCACAAGATGTACCTGCTTTGGCCGCCGCTAGAGTTGAAATTCGTAGTCACTTTGAACAGAACAAGAGCGAAACGAGCGCAGAGAACATATCAGAACAAATCAGAGGGATCAGTGAGGTGATTGATTTTTTAGAACAGAACGTAGTACAAGCAACGCTAAAACCAGAAACTGGCGACTATCAGATCGCGTTCGAGGACTCGCACGTCGAGGGCTTTACGAAAGATGGAAACCCAAATCAAGTGCATCTAATGAATAATGAAGAAGAGTATGGCATTCCAAACCCAGTCACGACGTGCAGCGGTGGGAAACCCGACCCGAAAAAAATTGTTACTAGTAGTCACACCGAAGACAAGAAATAAAGGCTGGAGCCCTCCTGCAACTCTTCAAAATATATACATATGCCATAGTAATTTATAAGATTTTCAAGGACACAAAAACAAAAGAAAAACGGCGGGGTTAAAATTTTACAATAAATTAGAACAAATACATATATGCAAGCTCACACGCGCCGTCCTTTTGTCCCACAGAGTCGGCTGCAGAACCGCGCTTCAGCAAAGCCTCGTTTTTCCCCCAGTACAAGGCTCAGGTCTGCGTTTTATTTACACCATCAGCGCTGTTTATTTTCTCCTTGTCTAAAATCTTCTCTAAAAATGACTTCAGCGCCATGTCGTCTTTCACACCCTTTGAAGGCCGGGACAATATGTCACGCAGCTGACTAACAGACTCATACGTGTCAGAAATAGCCTTCATTTCTTCGCTAATTTCAGTTCTTAGAGAATTCAATGGCACAGGTATTGGGAGCTTTTTGCCCTGGCAATACTGGTAAAGATGCCGCGTCCCATTCTCGCTGTCCTCTTCCCTAACAACAGAAACAATTGGGGTAGTCGTCAATATGTCCAATACGCGCGCCGCGTGGACCTTGTGCACACTAGCTTTCGCAGCGATGCTATCCAAGCTCAATGCCCCATTTATCTGTAAAATTGCTATAATGCTGTTTGCTAGATTTTGTGTTTCCTCAAAATTTAAACGTTCTAACGGAAAAGATTCAGCCTTCATGGAACCTTGCGGTGCTTCAGCTGCCGAAGAAGAAGGTTTGTTGCTCGCAGCTTTCTCTAGGGAATCGCTGGAGTGAGATGGTTCCTCCATATTACGTGAGACTAAACTGCCCGGGGGTGGGGTAGACAAAGAGTCTAAACAACTGCTCATGATTATTTGTGTGTGCAGTTTGTTCCTTTTATAGATAAGAGACCAATGAAATTCGTAATTGCCTTACTTACTACGCGTGTACATTCAGTTCGATGTGACTTTATTCATTGTAAAATCATTTTGTTTAGTAGATCTAAACAAAATGATTTTAATTATTAATTATTAAATAATACTACACAGAAGAAAAGACGACGACCCTTCTTCTTCTTCTTCTTGCTGCTTTTATATTAAATTATATTTTTTTGCTTCTGTACCGGTCGTAGTAATACCGGTATTATTATTTTATTAGACTATTAATTGGATTAATCCAATTAATTATTAGATTATTGATTATTTATTATTATTACGCGACACACGGAAAAAAAAGGGGGAAAATAACCAACAACAACGACACAGCAGCGAATATAATTTCGTTTTTTGGATAGTAACTGTACCGCCGTACCAAATCTGTAGAACGGAAAAAAAGGAATATTTTTTATTTCGAATTGGAAAGTTACTACTACCAAGTATGATTTTTTTTACAATTTCATTCTCCGTTTGTTTATTACTACTATTGTCTACATATCTGTGGTCAAAAAAGATGCCGAAGCGTTCGCATTCTGAATAGGTTTGGTTAGCATGTCATCAACGTGTGCGTTTGAGAGTTCATATCGAGTCCAACCGTCTTTTGCAATGACAGTGATGCGATGCGCACCAGGCTTAATTTCCAATGCTTTCAAGTCTAACGACACGGATTTATTGGTTTTTACCGATGCTACTTCCTTGCCATCGATAAGCACTTCAAAGCTACCGCCTGACCCAGTACCAATGGCTGCCCAAGCCACGGTCAATACAGGCTTGCTCCACGTTGTTCCTTCCATGGGGGACATAACCCGGATCAGAGTAGTATTCACCGCGCCGCTGTACGCCTTAAGAGAGGCCGCAAGTAAGTTCAATGGGAAAAAACCCCAACCTGTATTGCAGACAGGTTTTTGCCCTTTGTCGCCGGGGCGTACATATGCGCATTCAGAGAGAGAAATTGGTTCCATGTCGTTCGTCAACGATGTATTATACGAGTCGACGTACTGCCCGGGAGGACCCCCAGGTTGGCCAGCAAACTCATTCCACTGACATACCAACAGAACGGTCGGCTGCAGACGACTTGCGGTTTCCATTGTCTTCACAAAAGTTGCCCCTTTGTTGTAGGAGGCTGCGGTCGGGCTCAACCATCCACCACTGTTGAAAAACCCTGGCGTAACGGTCAACGCTTCAACTCGCCCAGCCCGAATCGCGGGAACAGGGTCGTAGCTTCCGTCCATCCAACTCCAAAACCCCTCTTTTTCGCCAAGAGAGGGGCGCGACTGAAGCTGGGCACCCATCCAGCGCACGCTAAATGATTCGGAAACGTTCCAACTTAATTTAGGTGGCACTGCGTCGCGAGTGTCAAGAACAATTAACACGGGTTTTCCGTCTAATCCAACGAAATTTTGTGCGCCAAACTTTTCAATATAATTTCTGAGTATCCACGCAGCTTCGTCCTGGAGAGCAGAGGGGCTGGCTGGTGAACCATTGGCAAGCCCAACCATTATGGCGACCTTTGGAACTGCCACAAGCCCTTCCGAGCGAATTGATGAATACTCCTCTAGAGCAAACGTAGTGGCATTAATAAGTTCTTGGATATCGGGGTGCCGCTCTCCCCACGAAATATTATTCCATAGATTATTCGACCAGTCCACAATTATACAATTCACCCCAGCTTCCGCAAACCAGATAGCATGCTGCCTAACTACATCTGCGTTAAAGGAACTATACAAACCGACCAAGGGGACCCCTTCCGCGCCAGGGCGGTCCAACCAAGGCGCTCCGCCTAGGTTTGACTTTGTAAACCATGGCTCCCAATCCATGCATACATACCTATTCTTCGCTGAGTCCACGCTTACTTTTCGGCTTGTTACACTTACAGTTGTTCCCCCCGAGACTGGTGCCCCGTGTGGCAGAGCCGTCCCTACCGGAAACATACATGCCCCCTTCACTTGACACCACATTCTATCCAATTGAGCGACTTGAACCACAGCCTCACCAGCCTTTGGAATCGGAAGAATAATTTGACAGTCCTTCAGCCCAGGGGCAATTGTACAAAAACTGCCCCATTGAGATCCATTCACAAAAGGCCAGTACGTCCCCTCTGGGCCAGTCACATTCAGTACTGTTGATCTTCCCATCAGAATATTAGACAGAGACATGTCAACCTTAAAGTTTACCTCGCCAGAAACGGCCGCAAGGACGGTAGAGACTATCAAGTGTAGGGTAGCCAACACCAACAGGGTGCTGCGGCTTCGTTTTAACGACCTTGAAGACGATGGCGCTTTGCGTGCCCGCTCGCCCGACCACAAAAGCTCCAACGTCCCTTGGTCTTCCCCACTGCTCTGGAAGTCAGCGTCTGGCGTCATCGGCATGACTGGAAGAGGGTGTGCCCCCCGCAAATCGTCATGAGAGCCCAAGGTAGTGTCCGACACCATCGCTGAGTTCATTGCAAGCTGTGACGCTGCGAGCCGCGCTGGCCCCAAAGCAGAACTCCCGTTAATGTAGTAGATTGCACTGATTTTGCTTTTCATATCAATCCCCCCTTTCGCAAGAGGACAGGCGTTCGTCCCTTCCCAAAACCCATCACTCAGTAGGGGCCAACTCTTGAACATCGACCCAACCGCCAAAATTGTAACGCCTTTCTCCCTGGTTGGCATAGTCGTGGCCTCAATGGCTGGATTTTGATTTTGCTTCGATTGCAAAACGGCACAGACCATTTTTCCAAGGCCCCGTCCCGCTTCATTGAACAAATGCTTGCAGAGACGATCTCCCTGCTCCCCTTGAGCGCCAAGGGCAACACGGTGTGCCAGACCAGCCGATTTTGTTTTCATTTCTCCCGAATTCAGGGAATACAAAGTGCTGTAAAGGTCCGATTTCTTGAAATTGGCGTCTAATTGAAAGTGCTGCTGAATGATCGTCCTCAACACTTTTATAGAATCAGCGGATGGAAATTTTTCATGATAGACACCTTCGTAAATTTGAAAATATAGACGCAACGCGCTCAGGGCGATTTGAATGGAAGAGCCGTCGTCACCAATTAAGTGTCCGCCGCCGCCGCAGCGAAAAAAAACCTCAGAGGTAGATGGGGCATATATGCAATTACTTCCGGTGCCAGCAATCAATACAATGCCATCGTCGTCTGTAATAGCGCGCAAAGACCCGACAGCATCGTTGGTCACTGAAATGTTCTCAACTTGGGAATTACACAAAAATCGTCCATTCAAAACGTTATGCAGCTCCGCCTTCAGAGAACGAACGACCTGCTGATCGTCGGCTCCTGCTAAACCAAGGCCAATGCAAGCGAGGGGCTTCCCTCGCAACGCAGGTTTTTTTCTCTCTGCTGCTTCAAAGAGATCAAAAATTATCTTAGACACTTTCTTAGGTCCAATGAGAGCGACGTTACTACCAACATTTGCAGAAACTTGAACCAAACACGTGCCTTTCCCATTGAAAACAGACACGATAGTGGACGACGCGCCCCCTTCAACACCACCGTACAGTTTCATAATCCCTCCTAGATTATTTTCCGAAATTCTTTTTCGTTTATTTGGCACAGTGAATAGTTTTACAATGAGGATCCAGATCATTTATTACCGCATCAATTTCTTGAAAAAGGCAAAATAAATACTTGTTCAATTCAACAAACATGGATAGAAAGAAAAACAAAATTAAGAAGATATTATTATAAATTTTATTAAAATATATAATATTCCCACCACCAACGAACAACAATCAGCTAATATAAAAACAAAAGAAAAAAAAGAAAAAAAAGAAAAAGATAGTCTCGTACTACTACCATGTATAAATAGATACTTCAAGTTTAAAACAAAAATCAAATATCAAATATCCAATGCTGTGTCTATGTTATCTATGTAATATTATTTATAATAAAAAATAATATCTTCCGCCGTTTATTTGATGACATTTTTTTCTTCTTTTTTTTTCTTTCCCTGCTGTGTTGTTGTCGTCGCGTATTAGGTATAATATAATACTAGCACAGCAGCTGCTGGGACAACTAACTTGCGTGCAGAAACGAAGAACTACTTGGTACGTACGTCGTGTAAATAATACGAGGTACAAGTAGCAACAGCAGACTTTTCTTCATCAACAACAACAACAACAACAAGAAGAAGAAGAAGAAGGACCAGCCTGCATCAGAAAAGAACGCAGTTCATAATGTACATAGTCACACCATTGGGTGGGATTAAGTCTACTTGGAAGAGTAATTATTAATAGACCCAAATCACAACAACAAGGTGTAGTAGTTGAGTATAACTTTTAGCAAACCATTTTGTCATTGGATTCTACAATACTTGCAACTGTGTGTGAATAATTTGAAACAATTCTTTTTGTTCCTTGAAAAGAAGAATGAAAATTGTAGAAATTTGTGCAAAGGATACTGAGAGAGCGGCTTGTTGTTCTCTAAAATTCATGAAAATATGTCAGCACCCTTCCTTCCGCTCACCAAACCAAAGAAGGGAAGCCCCGAGTACATTATGGTCGGGGATCGCCTCGGTGAACTAGGGACACAAAATGCGGTCAATGTCGTAGGAACTTTGTACACTTGGGGAAAGGGAGAAGACGGTCAACTAGGTCAAAACAAATACCGGTTTCCGAAAGGATGCTGTGCGTTGCCTCGACCAATCACTTGTCTGAACAACGTGGTGCACGTGGCTTGTGGTGCAGGAGTGCACGGGTGTACCGCTGCAGTAACGTCGTCTGGAGAATTGTTCACCTTTGGTAACAACTACTGTGGTCGACTAGGTCACGGTCACGGGGATACGGTACATACTCCTCGTCGAGTCAAAGCGTTGTCTCACGTTCGTGCAACACGCATTGCATGCGGTCGTGGGCACATGCTGTGCCTTGTTGAGGGGGGAGACGTGTTTTCGTGGGGGGGGGATGCCCAAGGTTGCTTGGGGCACGCTGCGTCGGACCAAAGCCGTGGAGGAGGAGGCAAAGGCAAGGCGAGACCGATGTCGAAGAAGCGTTCGAAGCGTGGGATAAAAACGCATCTTCCCATGCAAGTAGCAGATATTCACACGGGAATGAGCTCTTCGGTTTCCGGAAAGAACAGCAACCCGTACATGCGCAAAACCCGCCACGGTGCGTACTTGACAAACGTTAGTATGATTGACGCCTGCGACCACGTGTCCGCAGCAGTGCTGGAAGACGGGAGGCTGTGCATGTGGGGGTCGAATGAAAATGGAGAGCTTGGCGTGAAAGATTACAACTGCCGCTCTGAGCCAACGCTTGTGTACTCCCTGGATCTAGTAAAACAAGTCAGCATCGGTTCCCGTTACGCTGGCGCTGTCACCGTCTATGGCGAGTGTTACACGTGGGGTTACGGGGGCAGCGGCAATCTGGGCCACGGGAACCGAAAGTCGTACAGCTTGCCTAAACGCGTTTTGGGATCAGTCGACGTTGAGCACATCGTCCATTTGTCGTGCTCTCGAAATCAAGTTACCGAGTGCACGGAGGGACACAAAAGGTCAAACGCATCAGGGAGGGAAGGGCTTCACACTTTGGCGATTACGGTATATGGTGACCTGTACACCTGGGGCAGCAGCTACTGCGGTGTACTTGGAAACGTAGGCGACAAAACCAGGGCGGTTGGAAAGTCGTGGGATGAGCTGTCCCCCTACAAGTTCGGGGGCAAGGTGCACAAAATGCGTTCAAATTCTGGCTCGAACAGTACAACGGCCAGCGGTAAAGAGGACGCTGCAAAATCGAACAGTCCCATGCGTACCACGCCAATGTCTGACAAGGCAGTCTGGCCTCCCCCGTATGACACAATAGGTCCCTTCACATATGCCACGGCATCAAACTCGATGACCGTGGTGACCAACATGGAAGGAAACTGTTACGTGTGGGGAAATGCAGGAAAAGATGGCCAAGGCGGGGTCGAACGATACTTGCTGAAAGCCGGAGAAGGGAAGAGGGTGCAGATCGACCGTGATAGCTGCATATTGACGCAGCCCCACCGTGTCGGCATCGCCGATGAAAGCACGTGGGGGGGAGGCTCTAGTTTGTTTGGGAAGGATGTCCTGTTCATGGCATGCGGAAAAACGCACGTAGCAGCGATATGTTCGGACGGGAACGAACAAAAAATAGTACAAGATTTGGTTGCGCACGGAGTGGAGACGGAGATTACAGACGAGGTCTACGTTCCAAGAAAACGGTGGGACGATTCCTGTGTTGGAGCTCGTGCAGGGGGTTCGAATGCAAGAAAGGAGGCTCGCAAGTGCCATGATGGGGACTGGTGGCGCGTAGAGATTAAAAGGAAGCAGTACGAGGAGGATCGGGAGAGGTTGAGGAAATGCGAGGACAACAGCGGGAATGCGAAAGCAAACTCGTCTCCGTGAAGCGGTTGTCGCAACGGGCTCCGGAGCAACGAACGGCTTCCAGTTTCCAGAAAAACTTAATTTAATATATTTTTATATTGTTAAATGCCGCTTTATCTGCTCCCTGTGCCTTTGGAGCTATTGTGAAAAAAAATCATACGCTTTCTGTGGTTTTTCTCCCCGTCAGTTTGTGTATATAGTTTTCTTGCAACATACAAAGTTAATATCAGTGCCTGCTGCAGAATAAAGGAGGAAAATAACAATACAAAATCAAGCAGGCCCCTGGACTACTTAGTGGTGGGCGTGCCCCTCGACAAATTGCAGTCCGCAGTAGGGGCAGATTTCAGGGGTCTTCGGGTTAACTCTGTTCAACTGTATAAATTCGAGTGGATGGCCTAGCGCCCCGCCGCCCCCGTCGCATACGGCAACGTGGGCGTCGACGACAATCGGCTCTTCCGTGAAGGACTTGATCATTGCCTCTGCGTTACTGCCGTGTGCCAAACTTGCGCGCTGGTAATGAGAAGAAAATTGAGCCACGTTAGATTATGGAAATTGGGAGGGAAGAGTGACAAAGGGTCAGAGGATTTGTACTTACGTTCATTTTTTCCTTAACAGCTTGCAACTGAGTCTTGACCTGTGCGGCAGATAGACGTTGAGTTCCAAAGGAACGGGTTGCTGCCGACCGGACTGCAGGAGACACAAGAATCTTCCTTAAAAACATCCTATATATTTATAAAAAAAACTTTACACTTCCTTCTTCTTGGTTTAAGTTTGTCTTCTGGTATCTTCCATTCGTTTTTGCGCTTGAAACGTTTAAAACCGGCCTTTCGATTCTTTCTCCTTCCTCTACAACGTTGAATTTTAATTTTAATTTAGTCTCTATATATAACTATAAATCAATCCAATCAATCAATCATCTCTTCACACTCACTCACTCCTCCCTCTCCTCGTACTGTAATTATGTTTATTATTTAAATTTAATAATTATTTATTTTTATTTTATTATTACTGTATTTTATTTTGTAGTTTTTTTAGATTACGAGGCAGGAGGAAATCGTATACGCGTACTTATTAGACTATCATACGAGGTAATGTAGTGGATCGGGGAGACTAGACTCCTCGTAAATATAATGAAGGAAAAGAAGAAGGAGATATATTTTTATATTGTGATTGAGTTCTACTTACTGTGTCCTCGTAGTTCTTTCATTGTTAAATTATTATTAGTGTACCTTTATTTATAGGAAAGAAAAATTATTTTATTATTATTTTCGCTTGTTGTATTTTAAATTACAACAAATACAAAACAAAACACAACATTTAAAAGAACCTATAAAACAACAACAATGATGGCCGAATAATTATTATTATTATACACCAAGGATTAAAAGAAAGAAAGAAAGAAAGAAAGAAAGAAAGAAAGAAAGAAAGAAAGAAAGAAAGAAAGAAAGAAAGAAAAGAAAGAAAAGAAAGAAGAAACAAAGAAATAATACAAAAATCAACGACGTCAAATTTTAACATCTTCTCCACCACCAATACTCTTTTCCTTTTGTATTCCTATACTAATTAGTACTGTAACAGGCATCTAACGAGGAGTCAATAAAAATTAAATAATAAATCTGGACATACATCGATCGTCATCTCCTCCAGCAGCTAGCAGCCCTCCACCCTCCACAGCCTACGTGCTCGTATATATAGCACAGCACACAGATCAGATCGCGCAGCAAGATTTCTTCTTTCTTTTCGTTCCATCTCACATCGTTCATCGTCGTCAATGATGTCTTTTTTTCTTCTTCTCTTCTTCTTCTCTTCTTCTTCTTCTTCTTCATTATTTTTTTTTATAAAATATAAAAAAATAATATTTTTTTTTACTGTTCTACCACCAGGTACTGGATGACATGGTATAATACCTGGTATTAAAATACCTGGGTACTACCGTGCGTCGTTGTTATACTACTGGTACTCTGTTGTAAAAATAGTAATAATAAAATATTAATTAAAAAATAAAAAATAATAAAAAATAATAATAATAATAATAATAATAATAAAATTCCATCACACCAAGAGATGAGCAAATAGGTACGTCTGATTCACGAATACGAACGATTATGAACAAAATCAGTTCACTCTTATTAGTTCTTTGTTTCAATGACTTGCGTTTGCGCACTCTTTAGTTCAAAGGACACGACCAAGCAGTTAGTTACAAACTGGTTCTTTTCCGTTTTGAATAACTTTCTTCTTGTTGCAACAAATGGCTTCCGTCGTCGCTGCACAGGGCGCTGGGGGCAAGCCCCCGGCCAAAGCGCAGAAGGCTGTCCCTGCGAAACTGCTGTTGATGGGGAAATCTGGCTCTGGGAAAACTTCCATGAGATCCATCATTTTCGCCAACTACCTTGCCAGGGACACGATGCGCTTGGGGCCGACGTTGGACGTGGAACACTCGAACGTTCGCTTCCTTGGAAACTTAGTCCTGAACCTCTGGGACTGTGGAGGCCAGGACGCGTTCTATACAAACTACTTCAAGTCCCAACGAGAGCATATCTTTCGGAACGTAGAGTTGCTCATATATGTGTTTGATATTGAGTCTAGGAACATGGAAAGCGATTTTGATTATTATAAAGGGTGCATTGACGCCTTAGTGGAAAATTCCGACGACGCCCGCGTCTTTGTCCTGATCCATAAAATGGACCTGATCCCCCTCGAGCAAAGAGACAAAGTGTTCGAAGAGCGAAGCAATTTGATAAAGGCGCACTCGAAGGGGCTCAGCGTGTCGTGCTTCAAGACCTCCATCTGGGACGAAACGCTTTACCAGGCATGGTCGTCGATCGTCCACTCCCTTATCCCGAACATTAACCAAATCGAAGCCAACTTGACGAAATTTTGCCAAGTGTGCTCCGCCGATGAAGTGGTAC
>LT642264.1:0-27152 GCA_900128585.1 Stramenopiles sp. TOSAG23-3 | reverse complement strand
TCAAGGAATACCTTGAGTACGCCACGGGTCTCTTCGTAGATAAGACCAGAGATGCGTTTTACACCACCACGACGAGCTAAACGACGGATGGCTGGCTTGGTGATACCTTGGATGTTATCACGAAGAACCTTGCGGTGACGTTTGGCACCACCCTTTCCCAATCCTTTTCCTCCTTTTCCACGTCCGGACATTTTGTTTGTTTTAAAAGTTTGTTTTAGTTTGTTTTAAATATACTTTTTGTTAATGAATCGTTCTTTGCCTTTACAAAACTCTTTACAAACTTTCCTCTTTTCGCACATGGCCACTTGACCACGTCTAGCTGTGCGTGGACGGCCGTGGTTGCAACAAAGTTGGTAGTAGTTGTATATAATGAGAAGAGGAGGAGAAGTGGAGAAGAGAGAAGAGAAAAAAAGAAGCAATGAATGTTTGTATGACCCACTGTGTAGTCTTATTTCATTATTGTGGGTATTATTTCGATGGTATGTGTATGTAATTCTAAACTCGAAAAAAAGGGGAAAAGAACATCTATTTTATTTCATAACTTTTATCTACTAAGAAAGATATCATATGTTATTATAATATTTTATATTGGTATTTTTACAAAAGGGATACTTACAAGCCTAAACACCTACTAAACAAAATCTCAAAGGTTCAAATGAAAAAAAACGCGGCCATATTTTCCTAATTATAAAAATTATAATAATTGCGCGCAATAATAACACAACGGTTACTAATTTTTTTTCTTTCTACCTGCTATTCATATGTTAAAAATTGTGCTCCTCGCATCATCCATTTTTTTGTCTTTCTCCTCAACAACAAGAAAAGAAGGCGAAGTCAACCGACGACCTACCAAGTACTACCTGGTACTATATCACCCCCGCCGCCTTAAATAATAAGAAGGAAGGGAAAATGATCTTCTTTTTTATGATATTTTCTCCATTTATTAGTTTGTCAGTCAGCTTTCTTTTTTTTCTCCACCAATTTCTTTTCAGTCCCAGTGCGCAAAGATCAATTCGTTGTAGAGAGACGCTTAACCCATCCATATACACAATTCTTCTGCGTTGCTTGATAGAATGGAGTAAACCATAGATGGCTTTTTACAGAGATTTTAGCGTTGTGGACAGCTTTGAGCGGGTGCAGCGAGGCCTTCGGGAGAAGAAAGGCGCCGCTGGAAACACCCCGGAGTACCGGGGGAAACCATGGTACAAATTGTCAAACGATCGTGCAACTGGGAGCCCTCAGCTGTTCTCAAAATTTTACGGCAGAGACGACATACGGAAACGGGACGACTCCCCCACCCGGCCGGTATCCGCGTCTTTCTATGAGCACGGGCGGAAGAATAGCTTCAAGGGCGCGAGAGGGTTAAACCCTGGAGTGCGCCACGGTGTTCTGACTCCTTTGAACACAGAAAAGAACACAAGAAGGGAAACGATAGACGGTTCGGTATGCGACGGCGTAGAGGGCGATCCCGGCGCCGAAGGGGGGGGGGCAGGGGGGCAGGCTGATCGCACGGTGGGCACCAACCCATCCACGGCCGCGCCCTTCAAAAACAAATCAAAGTTTCCAAAAAAACAATTTTCTGCTTTGTTGAGGTCCGGAGCAGCTCATGCTTCGCTCATTGCCAAGGACCATGGGGGTCAAGGGATTTTCCCAAAAAGCGTTCAATTAGATTCGTCACTTCGTGAAGATTTATCGCAGCTTCGAGAAATTGGATTCGAGGAATTCAGAAAGGAAGTCCACAGGCATTGGCAACGAATCAAAGAGCACTTTTTGCGTAGAAACGTCGACGGAGTGTACGTCTGGAAAGATTTTCTTGCGGTGTTGCAAAAACACTGCCGTAATATATCAGGGAAAACCGTCATTGAGCTGCTGCTTGCCCTTCCAGGGAAGTTCCAGCGCGAGGATGCCACCATAAGGTACGACGAATTTGTGGAGTACTTTGGCCATTTGTCCGAGAGTGGTTTAGTAATCGAGCCAGACGTAATGCCCGAGACGGCCAGATCGGAGCAGGGCCGAGAAAACGATCCCGATGAACAAAAATCGGAGGGCGAAGAGGAGGGCGAAGCGTTGCCGTATGCATTGGACGATACATTAAAAGTTGGTAAATACGAAGGTCGGTCCATAGTGGTAGTAGGGGAGACTCGTGGAGAAGAAGCAACAAAAGAATTTTCCCAGGAAGTACTCACTGATCCAACCGAGCCGGGACCACCAAGTGGAAGCGCGCCAGACGAGAAATTGCTGCGTGCAGACATTGCGGACAAGGAGTCCGGCGGTGACGATCCTGGCAGCGACGTCGAAGGAGTTGATGCAGCAGACACACCGGCCGATAGGAATGGAAACGAAATGATGGAGAGCCCAAGTCGGCACCACGCGCGAATTGCAAAAAGTTTCATCAAGTACGAACAAAACGATGCCTCGGCGGCGGGCGAGGGAGGGCCCCCGGGGGAAGATGATGCTGAGAACAGATTGAACAACCTTGACAAAGCGATGAAGAAATCCATTGACTACACCAGCAACTGTGCAGCAGTGATGGTCCAGGCTTCGACAAGAGGTTTTCTTGCCAGAAAAAGAGAAAAGTTAAGGCGTGCACTGTCGCACTATGTCCAACGAGAAGAGAGAGCCAGGCGCAACCTGTTCGTTGCGCTTAAAAAATACGTGCGGAGAATTGTTGACGTCCGTTACAGCTGCAGGAGACAGCTGTACAAGTGGCGTCGGTACACAGGTCGAATGAAGAGACACAGAACAACCTTTCGAATTTGCTTCTGGCCATTTCGAACTTGGAGGTTGGCTACAGAAGAGGTCATTTACAGTCGCCAGAAAGCTTTGAATGCAGCCAGAATATTCAATTCCTATTGGATGCTGGTCCACTTCAAGGCGTACAAGAGATGGTACAAAGAAAAGAAGGAGAGAAAACTGCGAAACGAAAGGAAGAACAAACAGATGGATGTGTTTCGGGCTCGCAGAATGGTAGGCTTGTGGCATGAATGGGCATCGCACAAAGCCATCGTTTTAACGAATTGGAGGGACAAGGGGCGTGCATTTGCAAAAGCAAATTACATCAACCGAAATATTTTTTGTTTTGCCGTCTGGCGTTACCGAGCACACCTCCAGCTGTTGTGCAGAAGCCGGACACGGTGTTGGTGGGCGTCCCCGTTTTGCTTGAACGAGAAAAAACTTCAGGAAGCTGCCCTGTGGACCGATTTGTTGCCTGAACTTCCCCGTATATCCGCTGTGCTGGAATGGGGCAGCATCAGCTCAAAAGTGAAAGGCCGCCTCGCCGATTTTTGCGATGTGATGAAGGCTTCGTTTGAACAGTACGAAGTACGGGAAAGGGCCA
Organism: Stramenopiles sp. TOSAG23-3; assembly: GCA_900128585.1. Taxonomy (NCBI): domain Eukaryota; species Stramenopiles sp. TOSAG23-3. The sequence goes on along the minus strand of LT642264.1, from coordinate 23,815 downwards.
TCAACCGCTGTTGCGCGCTGAGAGTGGGCCGGGTATTTTTCGAAGCCATGCGGCTGTACGTCTTTGAGAGTAAGAAAGAGCGCTATGCTTATATGCATTACATTTACATGTTGCGCAAGCGGTATTTTTACGTGTTTCACAGGAACGTAACAAAACGAGTCGCAGCGAGGCACAAAATGTTGACGAAGCAAAAAAGTCCAAAGTCCAAAGTCGCAGCAGTCACTGCTGCTACTGCCACGCCTGGATCAGACTTGTTCTCCGGCAAAGACATCCGGAACCCCAAGGGGTGGGACGGGGCAGAGCATTCCAACGATCCGACGAAGCGCTCCCCAAGCCCAGATGTTCCACTTGGCCACGAGGACATCATCGGCGATACGACAACCAACATTGCCGAAGAAATGTTCAGTTCGATGGAAGTGAACGATGAGCAGCGTCTGGCAGAACAGGCGAGGGAACGGGAAATGCGCCAGCGGAAACTTTTTGAAGCGGAGAAGAGACGTGAAATGAGAATAAAAAAGGCGCAAGAAGAGTGGGACGAGGACGTGATCGTTAGACGGCAACTTCTTAAAGAAGGCGAACATGTGTCCGCGCGCTTTGAAACAGAGAAAGTCAGGGCACGGGAGGGCCGCGTGATTAGGTCAATAAACTTTTTGCTGGACGACGAAGCGAGCGGAGAGCGTCTGATGGCAAAAGAAAACCTCAAACGAGAAAAAAAAGCGATATCCCTCCAGCACCGGAGCGACGTGTTCGGTCACATGACAGACCTTAGAAATAGGCGGGGGAAAATCCTTGTCAACACCATTTACCGCTGCTGGGTGAAATGCGAGCGAAAGTACACCCGTGAATTTGCCATTTCTTGCTTGCGAAGGATGAGAATCTTCGTCACCCAAAAGAACTCTTTGGCGTTGTACAAACGGAATCGGTTGAAAAATTGGCTGCGAATATGCTCACGACTGCGTTATTTGGATCGCGGCATGCCCATGTACTACAACATGCGCCTGAGGTGGTCGTTCTTTAACAAATGGATGGTGAACGTCCAAATACGATTCCAAATTTCTAGTCCTGGACTAGGCCCGAAGGTCACGCGAAGGCGTCGACTCCTTTCCAAATTTAGCAGCTGCATCGATGGCAAGTTTGCCCTTCCACCCACCATGTTGATGACGCACCCAAGGTCCGTGTTTTATAGATGGCTTGAATATGTTCAAATGAAATCCGTGTATCGAAGCTTGGTCAAACTTAAGCGAGAAACGTCAAGACTCAAAACCTTGCAGACGTGCTTTGTATCTTTGCAAAGCCTTTTAAAACGAAAGTACACCATCTCCACGCGTAAATCGAAAGAAAGGTTTGCTCTGAAGCGCCTGGCGGTCGATATCGACTCGTGGCGAAATCGTTTCTATGCATTTTATCGCGGGCTGTCAAGTCGATGGACCCGAAAGAAGCACCAGTACATCACGTATAAACTGAAGCTAAACTCAAGGAAACAGGATTCTTACAAAAAGTTCGAAGCGAGGTGGGAGGCTGAAATTCGGCAGCGGATAAAGCTGGAGAAGAGAATGCTGTTTTTAGAGTTTCAAAACAGAGGCCGTGTCACGTACCTTCTGGAAAAGGGTCCGCTGAGCACAGACGTTTTGAAGAACGCCCGACCGCAAGGCAACAGCTTTTCAGACATGGAAAAATTGAGAAGCACTTGCGCAACAACGCGGGTGGACGTCTACGTGGAAGACTGGGTCGTTGGGGTCGGCTTTTGTGTCAGAGATGGGAAGGGGCCTGAAGTTGAGCTGCCCGTGAACGGCAACAGCAAGGGCACGAAGAAGTCGTTTCTGCTCGACCACGAGAAAAAGGAGGGCATTGTCAAGATAGACGTCGACGCAGAGAAGATTGTTGGTCGCATCAGGTTCGTGACGAACTTGGGGCGAAAGTCGCCGTGGTATGGCAGCTACGCTACGGGTCGTGTTCACAGCCTTTCCGTTGACTTCAGTCGTTCTATTGATCCTGGCGAAATTATAGGGGTGTACGGGCAGCAGCAAATTGGTGGGATCTCTTCCCTGGGCGCACTTGTTCGGTACCCCAACGATTCGTGTGTGTTTTCCCACTGCTGGGTTAAAACCGGGGCCCAAACCGATGCCAGCAACAATCCCATGGAGGAAGCTCAGTTCGCCACGTTGCTCCGGATGCGTTCTTGCGATCTGCTCGAGTCCTTCGAACGGGCAAAGAAGTTCACTCGAAAAGTCCGAGCAACCGGGAACAAGCATTTTGTCCCGACCTGCTTCCAGGCCAACTGCACCGCCCTCGGCGTGTGGTACTTCGAAGCTCTTTCTCGTGGCCTTATACGGATGTATGACAATGTTGACGAGGGGGAAATGCAGCTTGCCAAGGGTCAGATATTGGTGTGCAACGGAGAGGAGATGGTTCAAAAGGCAGAAGAAATGTTGACATCCATTTTGGAGTACCGATCGAACGGCCACCACAACGTAAAGCCGTATTACACCCAAGGCGCGTCCTTGTCTCGTGAAATTTTACAGCGCATTGCAACCCTTGAAGAAAGTTTAGAAGAAGGCAAGCGAGTCATCGCAATCGGGAAGGATTTGTCGATCAAGGCCCGAGACATGTTGCCGCTGCTGCCGGTCACCAAAACCCTGAAGAATTATTTCGAACGGTTGTATGACCTGGCGCTTGTCAGCGAATCTCTGGGGCCCGAAGCCTTTAAGAAACGGTCGGGTAGTTTTACGCAGGAATTAATGGCAGACAAAAGTCACCAGATGGAATTGGAAGAAAACAATTTGGAAAAGGCTGCAGCTGGGATAAAAGCACTCTCGGCTACGAATGGTTTTGGGGCACAGCTAGCAGACGCCATGGGGGCCAGTGCCAGCTTGAAGGAAAGCCACATCGTCGAATCCGTATTTGGTTCAACAAAGAAAAAGGAATAAGTCAAGGAGGAAGAAAGGGAGAAATGAGGAGAGAGTGAAGTGAAGGTGACGAGAAGGAGAAGGAGAAGGAGAATTTTTTATAAAAGATGTTAAAAGTAGGGTATAACATCTCAATTCCTCAATTAAATATGCGAGTATACGATTCTACCAATAATAATTTTCTTCGTACAGTTTTAATGCAGGTAGGTACCCTTACGTATACGTATAATTAGTCTTCTATTTATACTTATTGTCTAGAATGTATAGGTATATGTTTGATATTTCATAAATATGTAAACAATAGTATCAGAATAGCAGGGATTAAAGAAGAATATCTCAAATCCCGCCATTTTTCTTTTTTAATTATTTCTATTTTTCAAGACTTAAGTTAAGGGTAGTAGTTATAGATATATATGTTTAAATGATTCTAATAATGTTATCTTAATTATATATAATAAATATAGTATTAATATAAGTTAAAATATATCATAATTTATAGATATCCTTATCATTTAGAAAACAACAAGTGATTAGTTATTGAAAAGAGCCCCGCCCCTCCCGCCCCCGCCCGCCCACAAAAGAGCTGCTGTAGTGGTACATGTTAAAAGTGTGAAGGAAGTAGTAAGGAGTAGAAAGAACAAGAAGTAGAATTAAAAAAAAAAAAAAAAAAGGAAGAAGGAAAGGAGATACAGTAATAGAAAGAAGTGTGTGCCGGTTACCAAGAAGATAGAAGATACGGCAATTCAATTATAAAATTCCAATCCAATTCACAACATGAAGAACGATAGAATGAATGAAAGAAGGAAAGACAGAAGGAAAGAAAGAAAGAAAGAGAGAGAGAGAAGGCAATTAGATGAAACAATACGAAACTTAACTGACATTTAGTTTTATTATACTTTCTTTCCTTTTCTTTTTAGTACCACGAGGTGTGCATTTTTCCAGTTATTGATCGTACGCCCGAACGAAAGAACCGCTTGCAACTTCACTCTGGTATCTGACGACGACCATTTTGAAATAGATATCCTACAGTCACTGCTTCTCGTTCTTTCTCCCTCTAAAGCAAGTCGGGCTGTTAAAGATGTTTGGTCAGGGTGGAAATCCAAAATTCCAGTCGCCTTTCCCGCAAAATGGGAAGAAGGCTGCTAAGTCGGCCGTTGCTGCGGTTCGTCACCGAAGTTTGGAAAGCTCCGGCGTCACGCCGAAAACCCAGAAAAAGATAGTCAAGTCGCCTGCGGGTTCCGCCAACACCCCCTCCAAAGGGCAGAAGAAGAAAGTGTCCAAGAGCGCGTCTTTTATGGCAAATTTTTTCGGCATGAAAAAGAAGAAAACGACCGCCGTTGCAAAGCCGGCCCCGAGCAAGCCCGCGGAAAAGAAAGCCTCTCCCGTCGAGAAGAGGCAACTCCCGAACAAAGTTTTCAAGCCCAGCCCAAAGCGGCAGAAGACGTCAGGCGACAGCGCGGCATCTGCTTCTATTGAGGGCAGCTCGTCCGGAAAGCCAGAGAAATTAATCGAGGCTGGATTGCTAGGCCCAGCGAAGGGCAACAAGGATGCGGTAGAGAAAGCTGGTGGCGCCCAGGGGCCTGCAAAGCAGTGCAATGATAGTAAAGAATCTGATGAAAGTAGCTCAGAGGACGACGAGGAAGACTGGTCGTCCTCTTCAGAAGAGAGTGGGCTTGAAGACGCGGACAGCGATGAGGAACGAGATGCGGTCGCGGGCTCTTTGAAAGTTTGGGAAAACCAGGATAAGGAACGCAAATCTCGAGAGCTGGAACGGCGGAGAGAGGAAGAGAAAGTTCTTAAGGAGGCCGAAAGGTTGTTGAAGGAGGAGGCCAAGCGCCAAGCGGAAGCAGATTTGATTGCGGTGAATGACGTCGTGGATGACCTTGCAAATATGGTCGTTTTGAGATCCATGAAAGACACTTTTGAATCGGAACCGACCCTACACGAAATCGGAGATAAAGTGCTGTGCTGGGACATGACCGGGGTGCCTCTGGATAGTGTAATTGCCCCGCAAGGCCTTCTTTACGAGGCGTGTGTACTGAAAATAGGGAATCGAAAATTTTTCAAGGGCGGAGAATCGGAGCCTGCCTACCTGGTCCACTTCGACGGATTTTCGAAAAAGTGGGATACCTACGTGCCCGGTGCGAGGATATTCTGCAAATCAAACCCGAAGGGAAGGGAGTTGCAAAAGGCCATTGAAGCCATTCTCGACGACGAGACGAAGAAGGTGAATGAAATGGTAGCGCACGAGCAGGCAGAACGCGAGAGGGTTGCGGCCGAAGCGGAAGCGAACGCACCCCCCGCCCCGGCTGTCCTCCATGAAGCCGCCAAAGCCCGGTTGCAGAAAACAACATTCCCGCTCAAGGTAAACGACACCGTTATTTACAGCCTTGGGTCGCTTCAACCGTTGTACGCGACGTCTCGGCAGCTGCTCCCCGTGGGATACAAGAGCACTATTACGTTTACATCGTTCCAGGAACCCTCAAAAGAAGTGCTGTACACGCAAACCACGGAGCCTGGGCTGGCAGGAAGCCAAAAGCCAATATTTGCCGTCAAAGCGGGGGACTGCGATGAGATTTTTCGTGGCCAGTCCCCTGGCAGTGTTTGGAAACTGGTGCTCAACCGCGTTGCTTCCAAGATGCTATCGATGGGATTGGCCACGAAACGTTCGCTGTCCGGGCTGAAAGCTTACGCCATAAGCGAACCCGAGACTACCGCGTTGCTCGAAGGGTTGCCAGGGGCCCTGGATGCTTCGACGTACGTCTTTCAAGAGCACAGAAAATTCGAGGCTGCTGGGAGTGCAAACGACAGCCCTTGCAAAAAAGGAGGGAAGCAGTCCGGGAAGCAGCCCCCTGCCGTCTCCAAAGCAGATGCCCTCACGATCCAAAAGAAGCTGGTGGAGAACAAGAAGAAACTCGTAAGCCTACAAAACGCCGCGGAGGAACACCAACGCGACGCGGCACAGTGGCGGAAGCGACGTGTTCTCAAGAAGTTCGGTGCGACCCTGGAGCCGAGCTCTGACGATGGAACGGCGTTTAAAGCGTTGCTCCAAAAAGACGAGTTTCAGGCTGCCCTTGCCAAATACGTGCATGGCTCAAGGGCAACTATGTCGTATCTCGTCCAGGGCATTATGAAGGCCTTGAAAATGAAAAAAACGAAGGGAGCCCGCAGCGTCGTGTGTGATACTGTTCAAAGGATCTCTCGCCGTGTACATATTGGATGCAAACCCGCAGAGCTCGAGAAAAGTGAACACGCCGAAGATGAATCGAGAAGCGCGCACTGGGTGTGGATTCTCAAGAAGCAGGAGCATTTGTTTTACAAAGAGAAAGTGATGAAAAGCGAGAAGTACTTGTTCCGAGATCTGAGCAAGAAGCTAAGTGTCCTCTCGCGCGTCATGACGCAGCTCCAAAAGCTGATTACTCTTTTGGCCGACCCGTATGTGACGATAGACAAAGCGAAAAAGGCGGAAGAGCTTGTCGTTAACGCCGAGGTCGCAAGAGCATCGGAAGATTTCAAACGCGAAGAGCGACTGGAGAAGATGCGCTTGGAAGACGCGTCGATGCGGGCGGAGATGGAGGCAAAAGCAGCGAAGAGGCAAGAGGCGGAACGACTGCGGAAGGAGAAGAAGCTTGCCCGGGAAACAGAGAAGGCGGCAAGGCGCGCTGAGAGAGAGTTGATGGCACAGCAGAGAAGAGAGGACGCGGAAAAAGCTCGGGAGGAGAAGGCGCGCCTTGCCGAAGAGAAAATGCTTAGATTAGAAGAAGAGAAAAAGGCTGAATTGGAGAAGAAAAAGGCTCAGTTGAAGAAAAAATTTCAAGCGCTGGGCGTGGTAAAATCTCAGCAGGATACTGACAACGTGTCGTTGGGACTCAGCGCCAACGATAGAATAGTCCTGAAAGAAGTTTTGGATGATGTCATTCAAAGTGCCTTTCAGTCATCTTTACTGTGCGATGTTGACCATGCCCTCTCGGTGGCAGCAGCGCCAAAGGGGGGGCAAGCCAGCTCCGACTACGCGGGGGTGTTTCTCCAAAAGTGTCAACAGTTAGGTGATCTCTACCCCCAACTGAACAGTCGACGGTGGAGGCTGTTCCAATTTAGCGAAAACCAACGACCCGCGTATTGGGGGCCATGGATGAGGTCGTCAAAGGTCATCTCCAAAAGAAACCCGTTTGCCCACGACAAGGAGGAGTTGCAGTATGAGATGGACAGCGACGAGGAGTGGGAAGACGGGCAGCCGGCGGAAGATTTAGAAATGAGTGACGGGGAGGAAGAGGACGGTGCCGATGAAGTCGACAACGAAATGGACTACGCAGACGGCTGGCTCCTGGGCGACGACGAAGTGATCTACGAGAACGGGATCGCGAAGCGAGGGGACGATTCTTCCACCGACGACGAGCAGCAGGCCACGGAAGACGCGCAGGGTGATTCTGAGAACGGAAAGTTAACAAGCAAAAAGCGGAAATTCGCTAATTTTACCGAATTCGGCTCCGAGCTCGTCATTGGAACCCAGTATGAAAGCAGCACCGGCGCGTCGGACAGCCAGTTGTTTGCGTATAAAATTGTGGCGCTTGTTGCGGGGCCAATAGACCCTGTGAATCAACTTTCTGCCCAACAGAGAGGGTCATCAAATTTGCTGGGTTTTCAGAAAATTGGAATGAGTGCGGAGCACGCGTTGAAGAAAAAAGAGAAGGCCGAGAAACTGTTGAAGAGAAAAAGAGAGCGAATGGAGGAGCTGGAACGAAAGAAACTTGAGCGGGCAGAAAAAGCAGAACGTTTGAAGCAAGAAAGAGCCGAAGCCGAAAAGCGGAAAACAGAAGAGAAATTGAAAAAAGCCGCTGAACGGGCCCGTTTAGTGGAAGCAAAAAAATTGGCGAAAGAGAAATTGAAGCGCGACAAGCTTGCCGAGCTGAAAGAAAAGGAAATCAAACACACACACTTACGCCCATTTCTCGAACACTTTCATGGAAAAGGTATAAAGAAGCAACTCGCATTGGCTCCGTTTTTTGAATTGTTCCCGAAAGTATCGAAGGCGAATGTTGACAGGCTGATTAAGAAGATATGCGTCAAAGAAAGCAGAAACTTTGATCGGGCAAAATGGTACGTTCAGGAATTTTGGTTTGACAAGATCAACACGTCGCCAGAGGAAGCAATGCGTCTGATCAAAGAAGGGAAGCAATAAAAAGAGCAAAGGCTTTTATTCACGAAGTAGTTGCTTAATGTGTCATAAAAACGAGAAACGCTACGTGGTAAATTCAAAAACAAAAAATTAAACTGATAGTGTGGATTGTAAAATTGCGCTTAAAGCGCTTAAAGGTAAGAGTAAAAATAAATTTTATTTTTCTTACTACCAAAAATACATATCATATGATACCTCGCTCAAATATATTTTCGATTCGTACGTACGTGCTTCTTTCGAATATTTTTTATTCATTTTTGTTTGTAAAACACACACACTTTCTTCGCAAAATGTATATAACGTATTCTGGGACAAGGAGGAGTTTTGGTTCTTGAATGGTTTACCTTCTTTTTTTTCTTTTGGGGTAGTCTTAAAACATACTATAATATGCATAATTGGATTTTACTTCGTTATAGCTGGGAGATGTTCGATTTTATGCGGGAGTGAAGGGCGGGTATCTTCTGCCGAAACGCCTCAAAGCACCTGTTGGTGCAGGCATTCATTTCGTTCTGTAGTTGAGCACGAGCATCTACGGACAACTTCGACACGTCAGAATATGGTACTCGGTCTTGCTGTGAAAACGTGTTAGTCGAGGAGGGAATAAGAGGATTAAAAGAGGAGTCGTCGGTGTTAAACTACTTACAATTTCCTCGTTACAGTCCCTTTGGCACCGTTGAAGCCTTTCTTGAAACGTTTGTACTTGCTGCTGCACAAATTGCTGATACTGCATCAGCGGTTGCGTACATTCTCCTACACACGAATCAATCGCATTCGCTTCACTATTAATACAGCATTTCGTTGCGCACTGGAAGCTTTTTTTGGCAAGGTTTCGATACTCCTTGTCTTTCAACTCGACCTCTAACCGTTTGAAAGAATTTTGCAGCTGATCAAAAAGTCTCAAACGGTAGGAAATGGTGTGCTTTCTTCAATTCGAAACACAGAGTATTTATTTTTTTTTGAGTTTTCTTTCTCAATCTATATAAATTGTTTCAACCTATATAGGATATGATATACATATAGGATACTACATTTTGGTAAAAACAAAATGCAAAAAAAAGATACGCGGAGGTTTTTATTTTTATCTCTTCTCCTCATCATCATCTTTAAAAATTTCATGGCAGACAGACTTTTTTTTTTGTTTTTTTTTTGTTTGTCATTTTGTTGGGTGAAGATACCGTACACAGTATTATATTGAACTACTGAGGAGGAGGATTCCTTTAGTCTCGTTCTTTAATAATATTTTTCACGACGATGATTTAATATAGACTAAGATATATTATTATTTTATTATTTGGTGGTAGAGACTATTATTTTATAATATAATTGTTTTTTTTTAATTATTTTTAAATTTTTTTATCGAGAGATATTCATGTAAATGTCAATTCTTTTTTCTGCATTGATCATAATTATTCAGAAATTTGATGAATTTTGACACTTTTTTTCTTGACAGCTTAAGGACATTTTTTTGCCAAAGCTCCGAGTTAGTACCCTTTAAGAACGGATCAGCTCGTAGCTTTCTCCTTGTTGTTTTAGCTCGTAGTCTTCTTTTTGATTTATTTTTGCACTTGTAGCCTTTATTTAGACGGTGACTCATTGCCTGAATCCAACGGATGTGATGAGGGACTGATGAGTAAGAGGTCAAAAACCCAACTGCAATCGATCTTAGACCACCAACAGCATTTACAACACCAGCTATTTTCCCATTGATAAATAAAGGCCCTCCACTATCGCCTTTATGCATTGTTTGAAAGGTTTTGGTTGTCGGCGTGGCGCAAAAACTGGAGCTGTCTAGTTGATGCGTATCAACGAGTTGAAAAATCAGATGTTTCAATTCCTCTTCCGATGCAGTCTGCAAATTTTTCTCCACTCCACCATAATATTTGACAAGATGCTTTTCAAGGCCTTTTCTGTTTTCTTTCAAGGCAATTTTAAACATGTGATAATTTATTTCTTCACATGCCTCAGGGCTATGAATATTTAATGTAGTTGTCTTTGCTGCATCCGTAGTGGGATCGACATCAGCGTCATCATCATGGAAAAAACCAAGGGTGTCTGTTCTACCATACCCGACCGCTTTACCTTGTCGGCAAGTAACGTCGCGGTCAGTGAACAATTTTGCAGGTTTAACTGTGGTTACACATTCTTCTAATCGTAAAATTGCAATATCTCCATAACTAGGAAATCTCTCGTGTTTTTTGTAAGTGTAATGTGTTTCAACCTTTTCCACGTTAACAGGCTTCGACATTGTGGGAAACTGAACCGCAACTTTCTTTATCGTAAAACCGTCTGGAAGGATGAGACAGTGTGCTGCGGTCAGCACAAGGCTGGGAGAAATCAACGTTCCTGTACATTTTGCGTTTGCGGTTAATGGCATACCATGTTTTAAAACAGTTATTTTAAGTTCCCCAACATTAGGATGGTCTTTGGTTTTAACATAGGGCGCATTGCCCGTAATTAAGTTTCGTCTTGGAAACGAAGGCGTAGCCCTGCCACTGTTAAAAGTGATGAGTACGACGACTGTAAAAGCGAGAAGGTAGGAGTTTGCCATCGCTTTAATCCTTTTTTAATTTTGATGTTTTGTTAGTTATTTTAAAATTATTCAGTTTTAGATTCTTACACCTAGTCAGTTAATTTTAATCAAAAGTTAATCCTATGAAATGTTGAAGTATGCCCATCGTCTACTATATAATACGATACTACGACAACGAGAAGAAGAAGAAGAAGAAGAAGAAGAAAAAGAGGGGATGAGCTAGCGATAATTTGGTAGTAAAAAAAGAAGAAGAGCTTTTTTCATCAACATTTCTATTTTTTATAATAACACGATCATATCATCAAGGTCTTCAACATTTTTACATACTATTAATACAGTATACTTGGTACTATCATATGATCAAGGTCTTCAACATTTTTACATACTACTTATTAGTACTATCATATCATCAAGGCTTTCTTCAACATTTCTATTTATTATCGAATAACACGATCATATCATTAAGGCTTTCAACATAGATATTACATCATCATATCATTAAATTCTTCTCTTCGACTTTCTTCTAGGATTTCTTCAAGCTCGGGGTCTACTCGTATTGCTGTGAACATTTAACAACAGTCGCCATTGACTCTAGCCAAAATCAAATCAATGAGGGTGTGAACGCTTCTTAAACTTCTGTCGGTGACGCGCCTGAGCGGTGTTCATCAATTTGTTCAGCCTCCCTTGCATTTTTCTCAGTTTTGGGGAGTCCCCTTGGCCGTCTTCGATTAACCTGTCGACCATCAAAGAGCCCCCAGACCTTTGAGAGGTAGTGGATTTGGGCGTTCTGTTCGATCAGCGAAACTTTTCGAAACTTTTTTAGTCTAAAGAAAGAAGAACAGAACTTTTTTTCTTAAAATTATTATATATATTACTGTAATATAGGATTAGGGTTGGATTTGAAGTTAGTATTTGATTTAAAATGAGAGTCTTAAAACATACATTATTTTGGTTTTTTTTTACTGTAATATTCTATATGATATGATGATGTTGTTGTGTAATCTTAATTTTTTTGATTAAGTCTTCTTAATAATAAAATATATATTTTATAAATAATAAATAATAATAATAATAATATGAGATTGATAATAATAATAATAATAATAATAATACACTCTGTAGTATTATAATAAAAAAATATATTATTATTATATTTTTTTTTTTAATATATTATTATTATTATAAAATAATAATTTCTTCCACAAAAAATTTCAGGCAATATTTTTGCGATTGAGACATACTGTAAGAAATTAAGAACATTTTATCGCACGTACCTTTTAATGCTACAAAAAACACAGAGGAAACGAAATGCCCACCTTTTCAGAGAATGAAAAAAATAATTGGAGTTGTTGGAGGCGGCCCGGCGGGTATTTTAACTTCAGCACAGGCTTGCTTGCAAGGCGCTGTTTCCAAGGTCCTTTGGTTCGATGACGGTAACTTTCAAGGGGGAACATTGAAATTCTATCCAAGTATACCTTCAAATACCAAATTAGACCACCTTGATTGTAACGTGCAATTCTTCTCCAAGAATCCTATCGGAAGATTTAAGCGCACCCACTCCCAGGTGAAGACCGCCGTCAAAACCGTTCGGAGCAACGCTATTACAATTGACGCTGCGGACGAACTGCAGTCAATTGACCCATCTTCTTACGGTTTCCCCAGAATGAAAGACATGAACCATTTGTTCTTTACATTATCAAACGCTCTGGAGGAGGAAGAGAAAATTATCAAAGTGCCACAGGAAGTGAAGCAGGTACTTCAGTTGAGTAATGGAAAATGGAAATTAGACGGGGAAAATATAGAAATGGATGCTTTGGTTTTTGCAACAGGGACTCCCTCACCAAAGGCATTCAAAGGCATATGTAATAACAAGGTTATTGATCCTACAATAGCTCTGTCACGGCCAAAGCTTGCTCTGCATTTTGCAAATCAGTGGAACAAAAAAATTGCCATTCTTGGTAATTCTCATTCTTCAGTATTAGCCCTTCGGAACATATTCAGTATTTTAGGAAATCGCAAAGCGGAGGAGTCTGTGTCAATATTCAAGCGGAGGGAAGTGCGGTATGCTGAGTGGAAAAACAACGCGTACAAATACAATAGCACTGGATTGAAAGGCATAGCCGCTGCATTTGCTCTTGGTGAAGGGAAAAAAGTGCTAGAACAAAACTCCTATTTTATCGACGACTTTAATGAAGATGACTTTGATGTCATTATTCCGTTGATCGGCTTTGAGCGTGACGCAGCGAAACTGCCCAGTTTGACATTATCACAGGATTTCGTTGTAGGGGAAAGTTTGCCGGTGTCTTGCTCGGTGGAAGACTTGGTGTACAATCAAGAAAACGCAAGCATTACGTTGGCGAATGGAGATAATATTGGATTGTATGAAGTAGGATCTTCCAGACCTGAATTTTACATTGATAACGATCTATCTGGCGTTCCGGAAGTATGCTACGAAAAGTTTGGCACTGAAACGAAGAGAGAAGGTTGGATTCGCGAACACATTGTCGGATGGTAAGTTTTAGTCTCAGGAGAAAACATTTTCTCTCATTTCTCCTCGAGTTTTAAATGCGTGGAATTCACTCTCTAACAAATTCAAATTCAATTATACCTTTTGGCAAACGTGCACAGGACATTTATGCGCGAGCGTGCTATTCTTATTGTTGACAATATTATTAAAGCAGGGTGAGATCGAGGCGTAATTACTACGTATTCTTATGTTTGCATTTTGATGCAACTAGTATTTGTTCACACCACAACAACAAATTTGATCGTCGGGGAGAAGAAGAAAAAAGAAGAAGGAAAAGGAGGACAACATATCATGCTGCTGCTGACGAATCGATCTGTAATGCTAATAATCACTCATTGTTGTTATAATATTATTAATTATTGTATTATTATTATTATTAATAATACTGCTGTATTATATTTTTTTTTATAAAAATAATAATATGATAATAATAATACAGTAATACAATAAAAAAAATAATAATGTGTTGTTGTTATTATACTGTATTTATATTATAATTATAGATAGACGACGACGACGACGACTACTAATACGCTCGTAGTAGTAAGTAATAATAAAAAAAAAATAATATTTTTTTATTTTTTATTATTATAGGATTTTTAATTCAATGCTTATGGAGAAAATATGTAGACGTATTGGATAGAAAATTGATCTGAATCGTAAATAGGTGACGTTTTATACGAAATTTAGATTATTGGAGTGCCATGCAAACTGTGGTAGAATACTAATTTGTAGCGTTTGGCGATGGGAGATTGTGCGCCGAGAAGGAAGATACGGTTTGCTTCTTCCAGCCAAGGGCCGTGTCGGCGGGGGAGCGGCACAGAAATGACTGCTCACGGTCGTTTATGGCTTACAGAAGCTCGAAAGAGAAAGTCTGGTGCGAAAAGGTTCAATTCAATTAATGGCCGGAGAAAGCATGGTCGCTTAACGTTATTGTACTGGTATTATAGAAACCAGTCTGCACCCCCGGCTTGTGCGGATGCTATTGATCGCGACATTGGTCGAACCTGCCCTCGGCATATTTTGTTCAGAAGCAAAGAGGGCAACGGCCAGCGCGGGCTTCGGCGAGTCCTGATTGCCTGGGTTTGCCTAGAACGAGCGTTAGTACCGGAGAGCGAAAGATGCGGTTATGTCCAAGGAATGAATATGATCGTCGCGCACTTGCTGAAGCACGTGGATGAAAACGTCGCTTTTGAAATTTTCACAAGGATGATGGTATGCAAAAAATATCTTTTGCTTCATAATTTTGCAGTTGGGATGACCGGCGCGCTGCAAAAGATGAAGCTCGTTTCCGTCTTTTGTGAAAAGCACTGCCCAATACTGCACTCTTACTTTGAAAAATACAGCATTGAGCCTGTGACTTATGCGACCGAGTGGGTTTTGACCTTATATTCTTACGTTCTGGAAGGAAAGTTGCTATGTCTGGTGTGGGACTCCTTCTTCATGCATGGTTGGGATTTTTTTTTCAAGTTTACCATCACTTTGCTGAAGCATTTTGAGGATCATTTGGTAGGGTTCCTTGAGAAAGTGCAGCAACAAGGTATCGACGAAAATGTAGATATAATGAATGAGATTTATTTGGGGTTAAAGATTATTGGGGATAGGAGTCGACAGCAGACTTCTGTGATTCTAGGCAAGCAAACAAAATGTTTTTTGGAGACCATGGACCCTGAGGACTGGGTACTGGAATCCAGAAATAGGCGCATCGATTTCAAGAAGTAAAAAACTCAGACCTTTTGTATGGGATCTTGCTGAGGGGGGTTAAATTCTTGTGGGTTATTGTCGTGTTCTAAGTCTTACTGTTCAATGAATATAAAAAATTATAAATAAATGATGTACATACGACTTATGTTTACAGAGGGATAACAACGGTAAAACAAAATATTTAAAATGTGGTCTATCCCCTCCTCCCTTTTAATCTCTCTTAATTAATTAAATAACAGCCAATTTTCTTGTTTTTAATCTTTCAAAAGCTGACAAGCCCAGCAAATGGATCTCGAACGTCCTTACTCGTCGTGCCTTTTTTGGCGCTGCTGCCAGCATTCATGATGTTCATTGGCTTGCTGCCCGTGCCCATCATCGACATGGCGCTGGAGGACGACGGGGCCGAGAAAAAGTCAGAGGAAGCACCGAGTCCACCAGACATCATCGGTCGCTGAGAAAACGAATTGGTCGACATCATGTTGTTTGTCGACATGCTGTTTGTCGACATGCTGTTTGAGGGAGCCATATAAAACGAATTGGTCGGCGTGTTGTTCGTCGCACCCCCCATTGAAAAGGGGAAGTTGCTGTTTCCTGCTCCTTGCAATTGGCTGGGCGCTGACGTAGAGCGTGCAATCGTCGAAAATGGATCCATGCTCGTGGACGGCGCCGAGGGGGCACTTTCATTCGTGTACAACGAAGACAATGATCCTAGGAGGTTCCCAGAAGGTTGTTGCGGGGCTGCAGAACCCTGATTTATGTCCGTTCCGCTGCCGACACCATTGTTATTCATTTGCGGCGATACGTTGAAATTACCAAAGGCATCGTCAGCAAAATTGAGCAGATCATCCTGGGTTTCACGTGTAGAGGAATGTTTCTTCTTCTCCTTCTTGTCTTTCTTCTCTCTCTTACTTTTCTTTTTTCGTCTATCCTTCTTTTCCGATGAATTGGGAAACCCCGAAAACTCCACATTATGACTTTCACGGTTTTGCACAGTGTTGTCCCCAAAACCAAAGTCCAGGGATGCGCCAGATGGAAATGGCGCAGACGAGGAAGTCCCATTTTGACCGCTATTATTTTCAAAAACCCCGAAGTTGCCCAGCTCGTCTCCTTGGGAGCCGGTGGCACTATTCTGCATTGCGACACTTGGCGTGTTGTCCGAAGCAGGGCCGTTTAAACCAAAAAAAGTGGCCTCATCCGTAGTGCCCGAGGTTTCCAGGGCGGCGTGAGATTCCCCATCAAAACCAAATATAGAATCACCCTCGTCGCCGCTGGGGCCCGCTGGCATCCCACTGCTGCTGCCCCCTCCGAAACCCCCGAACAAATCGCCCTCGTCGCCACTGGGGCCTGCTGGCACCGCATTGCTGCTGCTCCCTCCGAAACCTCCGAAGGGGTCATCACTCATTTCGGAGCCGAACACCCCTTCGTCCATCGAGGCACCAGCCTTCTCCTGTTTCGACCGCTTTTTCTTTTTCTCCTTCCGCTTTTTCTTTTTGTGGGATTTTGAAGCTCTTCCCTTAAAACGCAGTTCGTTGTAGGCCTGGTCGATGAATTTCTTTGCTTCCTTTAGGTCTCCTTGCGCAGGCCACCCATCGAAGCCGTCGGGGAGGCCACCAAAATACAGTTCCCTCGCAGCATCATTGCCGCCGCCGTTCTCGTAGCGAAAACTTTCCACCTCACTCAGCGAGAACGTGCTCATACTGCTGTGCTTCACCCTGTGAGAATAGCTTTGGTGAGCACTTTTGCAGATACTGCACACAAATATTTTGAATTTGACGCATATATTCGAGTACCCCATCGGGTTCTTACAGGTTTCATTGCACGAAGCGCATTGTTTGTTGCCGGGCAAACGGCGTAGCTTATTCAATAGCTTAAGCGCTGCTTTTTCGTCTGCCATTCACCAAAGTATATTACGTGTGCACCTGTTTGTCAAACGCCTAGTTACGGAAACACTTGCAAGCCAGGAAATCGTTTTTTCTTCCCCTTGTCTCCCTTTAAATAATTTAATTCCCTTTCACAACATTGACGTAATCACGTACACCCCCTAATTTCAGATTTTTAAAACAAACAAACACTTTTTCCACCACAAAACATATCAATTCAGATTGTATTATTAGAGCTCGCTAGAAGAGCTTGAATAAAATAATGTAGAAGAAGAAGAAGAAGAAGAAGAAGAAGAACGAAAGAAGAAGAATTTGCCCTTTTTTTTTGTTGTACTTGGTATTATAGTGTTGTAGTAGAGGAGTGTAATAATAGTAGTTATATTGTATTATAGTACAGTACTGTATTATAATTTATAATTTAGTAGAATAAAATAATAATAAATACTTTCTTTGCCTCCTCTACGAACGAGGAAGGATGGATGGAGTATTTTTCCTTTTTTTTGTTTCTTTCTTCTTCTTCTTCTTCAGCTTTCATCTCCTCTGGTTTGTTAGTCGACTAGCTGGTGGTCAGTAGTTGTTCAATTAAAAAAAAGTAAAAAGAGGCTATATTGCCTACGTAGTACCTCAAGAAGAAAGAAGAAGAAGAAGAAAGAAGAAGAAGAAGAAGAAGAAGAAGAAGAAGAAGAAGAAAGAAGAAGAAAGAAGAAGAAAAAGAAGAAGAAGAAGAAGAAAAAGAAGATGAATAATTTAAATTCATAGAGCTAACAACATTTTTGGTTATTTTGTTATTACATATATATTATTAATATTAGTACTTTCAAAATTTCTAATTTATTTCAGAAAAGAATTGCTTGATAATTATAGAAGGGATAAAACGTAAAAACGTACTTCTATTGGTATTCTAATATTTTTAAACGTCGACTCTCACTATTGCTATATTGTACATATGAATATAGCATATATAATATATTACATATATGTGTAATTATACACCTATCAAATAACATAATACACAAAAGAACTAAATATGTAAATGAAGAGTTTTATTCCACAAGAAAGAAACGAAGAAGTGAAGAGGAAGAACCAAAATGAAAGGAAAAACTGTATTGAAAAAAAGGGGGGTCCGGGATTGAAGCAGGATTTACGGTCATAGGCTAATGTATTCGATGTGGTGTAGTGTCTGTCATATTTTAAGTACAAACAAATCCAGTCAAAACTGTCCCTATCAATATTGGATTTCCAATGCTACCATGGCTTGCCTTTTTGTTTTTTATCTGTACTTGTTTGTAATTATCGTTCGCTAAACAATTCCGGGAAGGAAAAAATGGAAGGAAAAATGATAGTGGCTGTAACTCTATCTTCTGTTTCGCAGTTACGGGATGCGGCGACGCGGATGTTGCAAGTGCTCCAGAGTTCCAACATGTGAGAATCACCGCAGACGATATGGGAGGAGGAATAAATAAAGGAGTGTGTGTGCAACTTAGAATCTGTGGGTGCGTACGTTATAAAGTCAGACGAATCATTACAATGGCACGGAGCAACAGACTTTTTGTTTGCGTCTTGGCAGTTCTTTGCGTGTCTGTACGGGCATACGAAGCGTTTCAGCTGGATGATTTGGGGAGGAGAGTACCCCTGATCACATCCAACGCAGGGGTATTGCCGCGCGTAACTTATATGAGGTTCAAAGCAACAAAAGGATACGACGACCCTCTGTTGCAGAAACTTGTTCAGGAGAAGATTGACGTCGGCACGCAAATTGCAATGAAGACTGGGAACGAGAACGTTCTGGTCGCGGAAGTCCCTGCTGCATCTGGTTTTTCTGCAGAAGACGTGAGCTTAGTAAAGCGGTCTTTGAGGCAGTTGCAGGGAACCGAAGCGGGGGCAAAGTTGTACGAAAAGTTGGTGTACCGCATGAGCAAGAAAAGCATCGATAATGCAGCAGAATTTAAAAAACCGTTCTTCGAGTTAAGGAAGGGTGTTATTGCCCTCCAAAAGCTTGGAAAAGAAGCGTGGGGGAAAATCAGACGGACGTGCGATGAAGACTCGAGGTCGCAAACCGCACGGGTTGCGGAATTGGAGTCGAAGAGCGATAAAGTGAAGCTGGGAACAGCGCTAGAGGCTGAAGCTTTCGGTGCTCGGCGAGTTGGGGAGGCTGCATTTAACGCCGGTTTGACAGCGAAGTGCCGGGAGAAAGCCGTTGCTTACGCAACCAAATCGCTGGCCCAGAAATCCCAACTGGCGGCGCTGAAGCAACTGTTGGGTTTGACGAACAACTTGGAAATTTTGAAGTTCGTGCTGATCGCTCACAAGGGGGTCGTCTCTGGGAACGTAACCAACGTTGTCGAGAAAGCTCCTCCGGCAGAGCCAGTCGCGCAGGCCAAGGAAGTCTCCCTAAAAGGCGGGAAGAGTGCAGTGGCCCCGGGCGACCAGCTCAACACCACGTCAAATTTCCCAGCGGGGTTGAACATCCTCAAGAAAATGTACGGCGAAAAGGCCCAGCGCATTGCAGCAAGGAAGGAGGAGCTGGCAAAAGCGAAGGCCGCCAAAGAAGAGAAAATTCGAGCGCAAGAGGAAAAGGTCGAATTGGCAGAAACTGCGCACAACAAGGCCGTCCAGGACAGGTCAAAGACCCTCCTCCTAATGTTGAATTCGAAAGAGGATCTATACCACCACAGAAAGGAATGCGAGGAGTCAATTGCAGAGCTCGAGAAAATAGAGAACCAAACCGCGCAGCTGCGAAACGACAAAGAAAGGGCAAAGATGCGCGGCATGGATTTGGCAGAAGAGGCTGCAGAGGACGAAGACGTGGTCACCCAGCTCGCAAACAAAGTTGCCAATTTCAAAGTTTTGCTCCATCAAACAGCACAAAACTTGACTGCAGCGACGCATAGCGTCAAGGACGCAGAGCACGCTTTGACGGGCGAAAACACCGACAAAGAGGAAGCCCGGTGGAACCTGCAGTTGCAGGAATCGCGCGTGCAAGAACAAAAGCTAAAGGACGAAATCACAGACATGCGGAAGAAATCCGAGTCGGCGCTTCTAGCATACAACAGAGAAAAAAAGTTGGACGACATCAAAAAAAAGCATGCTTTGGCCCTCAGCAAACAAGGATTGAGCGTTACCCCTGTCAACCAGAATCACAAGCTAATTCTGCTGCGCGAACGCGTTGACGCGTGCAATTCAAAAGAGCTTCAAATTGAATCCAAAATCGAAGGTGCAAATCAAACGAAAATTACTCATGGCGGGGAAGTTGTGGCCACCAGGGTGGCGCTGGACCGGGAACGGTCCATCCTGAATAAGATGCAAATTGCGGATAAGGTCCAAGTCTCAGTTATAAATGAGCCAATTCCTCAGCAAGCCCCTATTTTTGCGGTAGCCTGTGGGCTGTACCTGAGCCCACAAGAGTGCACCATGGATGCGGGGTGTGGGTACATTCCTGGCTCTGGCTGTTTTGCAGGGACAAAAGATGGACCCTACTTTTTCGACGGGGACATTTCAAAATGGGAGTTCGACGGTGTAGAAGGATCGGCTTGCGCCGACTATGGAGACTGCGGGCAGTGCACCAAAGCAGGCTGCGGGTGGTGCGGGGCACGGTTGACGTGCACCGAAGGGTCAGCTGTTGGCCCATCCGTGATGGACACTTGCCCTCCCGAATACATGTCGCAGTGGGTCCACCAGCTAGGGCGAGGTGTGGAATCGTGCCCTGTTCGTCATGTTGTCCAGACAGAGTCAAAGGTGGCTCAGATAGCAGCGCTCAAGAATGCCCTTACCACTCGCAGCAACATGGTATCTAAAGAGATTACACTGCACTCTGTGGAAACTTCGTTAGGAAAGTTCAAGACGAACAACACGGACGGAAAGAACTCGCAAAAGATCATTGTCCTGAATGCAAAGGCGGTAGAGTTGAGGAAGGAATACGATAACCTTCAAGGTAACCTGAAGAGCGCAGTGAAAAAATTACGATTGTCTGAAAAGGGGGAAAAGGGCATGATCGGCGCAAACAAAGTCTCTCTTGGTTTGACTCCCAGTGAAATGTCGGAGGCAGAAAAATCCGGTTACACAGAGGGGCTGCGAGAAGCCGCCAGGCAAGCCAATAAATTAATGGGTCCGAGGGGGGTTCATGGAGCAACCGGGCTGGGAGGAGAGACGGGGGTATCGGCGAGTCTGGACGACGCCGACAAACTGATGGCTCCTGCATTAGCAAAATTCAACGTCCTTGGGTTCAAAGAGGGCGCGAGGCGTGCAAAAATCAAACGATGGAGTGGGGTAGCCGGCAGAACGGCCACTGGTGCAAGTGATAACTCGTCCATGTCAAACGGCGCGACAAACAGCAGCTCCGGGATGACCGGCGACAAGCTCGGCAACGTTACGGACAGCATCGAAAACTCTCTGGTTGCTGACACCGTTAACGCTTCGAAGGGCGCATCTTCAAATGGGGCGAACAAGCCCGGGAGCGCAGCGGGATCCGAGAAGGCACTGCCAGCAAAAAGTGCTCTTGGGAAGATCATGGCCGCCCAAAGCGATGCTGGGGCGGACGAGCCGGAAGAGAAGATATCGACAGGGCCTGTGGCTAACGTAGAAGTCTTAGAAGCCAAACTCAATGCGATGAAGGAAAAATCCGCTGCTATAGAAGGCTTGTGGACCGCACAAATCGAACAGTTTGAAGCTATGTTAGCAAAGGAAGCTAAAGTTTGCGAATCTGCGAAGGCAGCCGCCCTCATGGTAACGAAGACGGAAGGATTGAAGCGTGAGTCTCAAACCAAACTTTTGGCTGAGGAAAAAGAAAACAATAAACTGGGAAACGCTTACGCCACGAAGCTGTCGGAGTTTGTAGATCTTGCCGATAAGTCTAAGATTGCCATTACTCAAGTCGAGGATGCCAAATTAGAATTGGCGAAGGCACCCCAGCAATTAGATAACCCCCAATATATACTGAAGAAGGCAGCACTGGACAAAGCCCAGACGGAACTGAAGAGCCTAGAAGCACAGAAAAATACCACGGGGTATGAAAAGGACAAGATCCTTGCAAAGAAGAAGGGCTTCAAGAAGGTCTTTGCACACTTGACCAGCAATATTAAGGATGTGTCTGCATTGCTAGTTTTGAAACAGGCAGCATCTGCGAAGTTAAACGAGGTCGAATGCCCGAGGGCCCGCAAGAGCCGCACCGAAGCACAGTTTGAGGCTGATAAATTGAAGGCAGATTATGACCTCAGCAAGTCTCTTGTCAAGAAGCAAGCAAAATTAGTTCATGCAACAAAATTCAGGCCGCAAAGCAATTCGAGCTATGCGTTGTCGCTTCACGGAGGCCCTTACATTAGCGCGGGATACAAGGGTTTCCAGGTGGTGAAGCGAGATGCTAAAAAGGAGCTGACCGTTTCGATCTCTGCAAAGCTTCGTGCATTCGCGCGAGACGGGGACGGATTCGTGACCCTCGTTGCCGCGATGGGCGGAAGCAAAACGGAGGGCTGGTCGCTAGGAGTGGACGAGAGTGGGTTTGTGTTCAACTTCAACAGGTTGTCAAAGGAGAAAACTACAATAGGGTCGATTAGATCGGCTGGTAAAATAGACGTTGGTTTGAACAAGTGGTACCATGTTATGGCGACGTTCACGGGAACCAAAGCGAGTTTGTTTGTGAATGGCAAATTAGTAGTGTCGGCGATGTTTCCACAATCGTCCATAAATTACAACAAAAATAGCGTGTTGTCCTTCGCCGACAGGAGTGGGCGGTTCACCGTGGGCGCGATGAAATTGGGCGCGCCCGTAGATGCAGTTGTCGACAACGTCGCGGTATGGGGTCGAGTCCTATCAAAAGTAGAAATAGAGAACGGTTCTTGCAAAGCACCATCGGGCAATGCCTTAAAGAGGAGCAAGTTGTTGATCCAGTACAACTTTGGTCCTGGGATTATACCCGGCCTGGACGTGCCAGATGTGTCTGGGAATAGTTTAGATGGTCGTATCTTTTCCCCACACCATGCCGTCGCTCCGGGCCACGCGCGTCATGTTACAAAGTGGGTAGAGGATGCCAAGTTAGGCCCTTGCAGAACGTGAATGTTGAATGGTATTAAATTATGAAAATTAAGTTTATTTTTAAGAGAACTTGACGTGTAATTAAACTTTCAAACTTCACCCTATATCACAAACATGACTTTTTTTTTTTGACCTTTACTAAAGTTTGACGAGATTATGACACTATAACAAAGAATCGATATAATACCTTCGTAAAAGATAAAAATTACATTTGTACTCTTTTAGAACACAAAGAGAGGTATTTTAAGAGTAAAGTTAAAGCATTGTACGTAATACTACTGGTATTAGCTAGGTCTCTTTCTCGCTCTTAGTCAGGAGATCTTTCTCGTCCTTATTCAAATCTTCCTTGCGGTTCAGGCACCTAGCGCCACCGCCAAACAGCTGAATCGAGACGACAAGAGCGGCGCCAAGGAATGCAGTCCCAATGGCTATTGGTATTATGACACCTGGCTTCACCATATTTGGGCGAGGCGACCCGCAGTCTTCGCCAGTCCATGCGTACGCGCATTCGCACACACCGTCGCTCCCGCACGCCCCGTGGTCATTACAATCATTGGGGCAGGGGCAACTATTAATTCTCCAGTTATCGCACTGGTCGCCCGTCAAGGGAAGCTGGGTACTTTCGTTAATGGCGAGGCACAGTCGCACGTCGTACTTTGACGTCCCGTCCCCACTTCTTACGAACGACTGGCAATACCCACAATCTTCATCGGTCGTACAAAGTGCACAATTGGAATTGTAACCAGAACATGTCTTAATCTTCTGCTCTCTAGGCGTTAGCTCGTCGCCCGCGATTGCAATCTCTATATAAACGGACACAAAAACGGCCAACAGCAACAGTTTGAAGAAAGTCATCGTTCTGACCTAACCTCACCAACCCGAACAATTCACTATCGTTTAGAACGAAACCTGCACAACCTGACTAACTGTACCTTCCTTGATCAAGCTTTGATTCTCCTTTGAACAACTACCAGTTTCTCCTAGTCATACTTCAAACAAAACTTTCTCTCGTGTTCTGAAACGTTTTGTGTATAAAAACTTAGATCATATACTGTTATGAAGAAT
>LT642263.1:0-27240 GCA_900128585.1 Stramenopiles sp. TOSAG23-3 | reverse complement strand
CACTTGGGAGTATCGTCGTACATGCTGCAAGAAGGCGATAAAATTATGGTGTCAAATGGAGTACAGACCACCGTTATGCATGTATCTAGACTACTCAAACAAGTAGGCACAATTGTCAACATAGACGCTGATAACGGAACTGTGTTTGCATGCGGGGATATCAAAATAACACTGGAAGACTATTTTACATTGAGTAATTGTAGTAGTGAATATGCAAATGGGGTGTATGTCGTTGCACAAGTATCCGCACCGCGAGACAGCTGCATAAATATCACATTTCGTCATAGTGGAGCTGTTAAAAACTCAATTTCATTTTCTACTGCAATCTGCACATTCACGCATAATGCCGCATTCTATGCTTTTAGTGCTTCTGCAAATCCGTTTCGCTGCTTCAATCGGGACTCTACCCAAGTTTGCGCGACAGTGACCGCATTTTCCATTTTAACGCTGAATGTGGCGGCACCGTTTGAAGAGACGATATGGGGAGGTTCACTTGAAGTTGGAATCCCATTGTTGAATATGGACGGGAACATACATGTCGCTTCCACTGGTAAATACATGAGCTTGAAAATTAAAGGAAAACGGCGCTTTTACAGGGGTATGCACGCCGAGCTTTCTGGATGTGCAGACCTGGAAACAAAAATTATGCATGCAGAATTTACCGGTGGTCAGAAAATTATTTTATATACTGCAATGAGCTTTTCCACGCCAATAAACGATACAGATTTCGTGAAAATCAAATATTGCAATAACTATTCTTTCAACGGTCGATATGCTGTCGTTCGCAACAACAACAATTTTACAAATAATACGGTGCTTATTACTGCCTCTGAAAATACAATAATACCAACACTGCTGTCTGGCTGCACACTGCAAATCAAAAGGTTTGTACATTTGCCATATATTAATGGAATGCATCGAATAAGTAAGTTTTCAAAAGGCCAAGCCGTCGTTCCGTCACACCAGTACCTTCCCCATACATTAAATTGTTTGCACGGGCGTTTGGATCCAGTTAGTCCGGCGCAAAACGACATAGTATGTAACCCTCAAGGCGGTGATACGCTAGTGCTTTTGGGATCCCCCTTTCATATGGGAGAAAAAGTTAAAATTGTGAATGTAACAATTTTCTTTTTTTCAGCCGTAGCAGAGGCGAGGTTTTTTGTGTCGGGTGACATTGTCGATGAAGGAGATTCAATATCAGTTTCTGATTGCCCCATGGAATTTTTAAATGATGTATGGGTAGTTTCGAAGAAAGTTTCAGACAAAGTCTTCGCTTTTAATATTCCAGCGTTCTATATTTCCATAATTCAGTTAGACGCCAGCGGGATGCAGACCCAAATTACAATTGCAGGGAATGAGCTGCCGTTTACCGCTGGTGACGTAGTGAAAATTCAACATTCGGTTTACATGGAACTAAATGGAACGTATGTTATTAGTGAAGTGTTTGACAGTTCTACAATCTTATTACAATCGCGTATTTGCTCTGCGTCAGATTGTGACACTCCTATTATCGGTGGAAGGTTGTGGCCAGTTTATATGAAGCACTTTAAAAATGAGAACGACCCGTCAAAACTAAAAGCCAAAAGTGGGTGGGTATATCGACCTGGAAAGAGAAGTGGGATTCAAACCATATCTGTGAGAAATGGGCGGGCCAAGCTGACCTTGATAAATCCGCTTAAGATTGAGAATGGTTCAAAAATTAGGATATATGATTCGGGTAAAAAACAACTAGACGGTGATCATACCGTAACTAATGTGACGGCTGACCCTACCGTGGTGACAGTACTGGTTCCTTCATCGCCTGCGTACACCATGTATAACACAGGCTCCATTATCGTAACTATGTCCGTTCAAATTGGGCTGCGGGAATGCAAAGATCTGCAAACAAGCCTCGGATGCCTTCTCAAGAAACTACCAAAAAATCGTAATTTGGGTGATAAATATAGGGCCATTAAGACCATGATTCCCTACAAGAATGCCACATTGGTGACTACCCGAGGATCTCCACTTGCACTAGAGGACGGAGCTCAAATATCATTTCTAGACGAAACAAATTTCAAAAAAGTAGGAAAGCTATACGAAGTGTATGAAGTTGTAAATCCTTTTACTTTCCTAATTAAAGAGGCATTTCCGGGTGATCTAGAAAATAATGGGCATGGTTATGTCATAACAACTCTCACGCAGCCTATCGGTTATAACTGGCTGAGCACTGATGTATGCGCCGTTTCGTGCTCTCTGCCGCCGCGCTCGGGTGAAGGCCTAAAGATATCCGTTTCATCAGCTTACTTTAAACACAAAACTCTATATCCACTGAACGGAAACACGAATTTGCATTCGGGGTCAGTTTTGAAATACCAAGCGCCCATTATTCGCAAAGTAGAGGCGGGCCTTGTGCCCGTCGATCAGGGTCAATTTTATACAGACCAGTTTGTGTATACTGCAGGGGAGAGAAATTTCACAATATACGGCGAAAATTTTGGCACAAATGCACACTTTTTGCACGTATTTGTTGGAGGGAGCAGATGCCGAAACGTCACACTCGTGACCCAATTATTTAAACTTACGTGCATTTTGGACAAAAGTACAAAAACTGTTGGAGAAACAAAAAGTTTTGTGGTAGTGTGCATAAATTTATTATGCTCTCAAAAATATAGAGTGTTTCTCATTCCGACTGTGCACAGTATTTCACCATCCTTTCTATACTCTGGGACTCGCACCGATTTTTCTGTTTCCGGCAGTGGATTTTCTCCAAATTGCCATTGCGTTTTGGAGTCCAAATATAGTGGGATGCATGATAATGTAATTGTACTGCCTGCAATTTACAAATCGGCTGAAAATTTAGTTTGTACGATTTCAAGGTCTCTGGTAGCTGGAGCAAAATATCTTGTGTACGTTATAAATGACGGAATCGAAGGCGGCGGACACTTAGGTGATCTTTGGTCGGGTCGTCACAGCTCTCTGCACTCCGGGCAGAGGGTGACATTGTCTATCATGAACAAACCAGAAATCGTGTCAATTCAACCCGATAGCTCACCTCTTTCTGAGGACACCTTTGTCAATGTGACTTTCGGACGGAGCAGTCTCGTCGAACAAATCGAGGTAATTTGTTCTAACTCTTCGGGTGCATCACCTCTCTTTCGTTCTTGTAAAATTATTTCATTGAGCACTGCGACGCCTCTAAACGTACATATCGGCGATCGAATGGAGATAATTGCATGCCACGAAAAGGAAATTAATGGGATGTACAGAGTGCAAAATGTAACAGGAAATAAGTTGTTTTTGTATAGTTCCGTGGATTTAATGCCTGTTCAACCGTCGTTAAATGCATGCAAAGCTGTTGTGGGTAACACAAAACTCAACATAAACGGAAACACAATTTGCAGAATGACGTCTGCAACCGAAGAGGGGATGCAAATATCTAGTATTACATCTGTTTTGGCAACATTAAAGAATGGGTTTAAAGTTCCGGGGAGCAATTTGATTAAGCTTCATCATGCCGCGGTAAAAACATTTTTACCAGGGGATTTTCTTGAAGTTACCACTTTTTACGAAGGTGTGAAATCCAAAGTTGTATTTTTATCAGGTGGATTGATCAATGTAACATTACTGCGCAGTTTAAATGTTGCTGAGACTTCAAAATTTCTTGATTTGGAAGTGGATCTGAACTCATCTAGTCTCCGAGGCACGTATAAAGTTCTTCTGGTGCGGAAGATGAGTGTTTTGCTGCAAAGCGAGCCTTTCATGCCAGATGGTACCTATACTACAGGGATGCTATATGTACCAGGGAGCGCAACATCCTATCACGAAGTTCAAGAGGTCCTCTCTGAATCCTCACTAGTTGTTAAGGAAGGGGATCGAAAATATTCCTCTGGTTTCTTTGGTGGGCATATAAAGATGCTAAAAGTGAGTTTCCAGACAGCAACCCCGATTGTATCGGTGGAAATATTCTCCGTCGAGGTTTTCCAACTTACCAATTCTGCTGTTGTAACCACAAAAATGCCAATAGTGCTGTTCGAGAAGGACTTGGTATATCTTGAAATTTTAGATTACAGGATACACGGGGCATTTCGAGTTCAGAAAGTTCAAAATTTGAATGTGTTTCAGATCGAATTTGAATCAAGAGAGAGTATTTCTAATGTCACCATGTATGGAGGAGTCGTGTCTGTTGGTGTGTTGGGACCAAGATCAAAACTAGAACTATACGCTGGTAATGATCCTGCTTTTACAGGGTTTCACACAATTATTTGGGTGGGATCCTTTGTAGACTTTTTCTTTTCTACAGGTAAAGTATCATCTAATCGTGATATGAAAGTTGGGGAAATGCGCATTGTTTTGCTGTCTGACAGCTCGTATTGGCACAGTAATAGTAATTTGTTGTGTAAATTTACAAGGAGTCGATTTAGCAGAATTTCCATTGGATCCAAAAAACTTGATTTATCAATTATGCTGCAGCACAGTTTAGAATCATCAACTCCTTTCTCCGCTATGTCTGTACAGACAAATGTTACTGTCCTAGAATTCACTTCTTCCAATTTCGAGAGAGTTAAGCTAGCGAATGGTTCTTATTTTTATGTTTCAAGTTCTGTAGACTTTCGGGTTAATCGAATATTTCGTATTTTGTCGTTCGGTCCTTCCGATAATTGTGTGTACTTAGAAACCCCGCCTGGAACCTCCCATGGGAAATTTGGTGCTGGGTTTGTTGTTCAAAATCCTGGATGGAGCACCCCTGTCCCTTTCTCAGTAACTCCAAGTCTTCAATCTGCGGGTGGTCTATTTGATGTCGAAAATGTTCATTTCTTCAAAGATTTTATCCGTATTAGTTTGTCTAAATCTTTTCGGGCTCCAACGTTGCAAATGGGACAAACAATGTTTGTAAAAATAATGCAAAAACGTTTTCAAATTAATGAAAATTTCAATATTGTTGGGAAAGTGAAAGCAAAAGTAAAAAATATTCTTACGACTTTACAGAGAAATGAGATGGAAATTTTGAGCCTCATCTGGGGCAATCCTCCCACTGTCATCTTTGTGTCTGCACACAATTTGACTGCCGGCGATGTGGTGAGACTGGAAAACGCTCCTGGTGCTCCTCATTTAAATGGTCGTGACTTCGCTATTCACGCAATCAATTCAACTTCTATCCTGTTGCTTTCCGAAGACGAGGGCGTTTTAAACGTGACCGTTGCAGACTCCTGGACTTTAACTAGGGTTATGAATTTTACGAGACGTGTTCTGATATACTACAGTTACCACGAAGTATTGAAGGTAGTAAATTTTAGCCCTCTAGTTTTGCGAACGAAATTTAAGCACAAATTTGAAGATGGGAATATAATCTATATCGGAAATTCGTCTGGTGTGTACACAAATTCGGCAAGAGGATTTGAAGTACTGATTTTGTCAGAGGTTGACTTTGTTCTACTCGGTAGTTCCTTCTCGAGTAGAGATGAAGAAAAATTAATTGGGGCGTTTATTACCACCATTAACCCCCAGGTCGGCGATTCGTTCTTTGTAGGAATGTGTGGGTCTCATCGACAAACTATTGGGCCATACACAATCGCTGCCGTGAATAATTTGTCTTCGATAACGGTAGTAACAATGGATAATGAACTCAGTAGTGCCGTCAGTTGCAATTCTGAGTCTGGGGGTAACTACATAGAACTGTTAGAACAGTTTTTTGTCCATAATCCACGCATAACGGAAACTTATACTCAAGAGTTTTACACGAACAACACATTTTCTCTTCGCTATCAAATTGGTTCCAATGATCCACATTACATCTGGAACAAATCGTATTCGTTTGAAGAATATTCAACTGCGGAAGATATATCAAATATATTGCGGAGAGATCTGTCAGGTCTCACTCACTCGGATGAAATCGTTTCAATTGAAGTATCTACAGAAATAATGATGGGGCACCTGCATATTGCTTTTGAAACTCAACATCGGTTAAGTAATTCTATTGTCAGACTGTCATGTCAACACATATCGAGCACCGGCAACGCCACTTCATTGTGCCCAAAAAAAGCAGAGTCATCAAATTCGGCACTGGGAACTGTGCGTTTTTATTCGATATCCTCGCCGACCATTTTTACGAATTCATTCGGTCCATCTGGCACCGCGATTTATACCGCGCTGAAAATTAGGGATCCAGCAAAACGACCAAACACCAACTTTTACAGTAGATCGCAGGTTACTCGGATTAAGCAATTTTATATTCTCAGGGATCATGCATTCGCAGTAACAGATACTCCCAGCTTCTTAAAACCAGCAAAAGATAAACAGTTTGTTGAAATTTTGAGTGCCCCAGATTCTGTAAGTCATGTTCAAACAATTTTTACCATGAATGAGGACATATTTCATTGCAATGCCACATTCCTATCTTACAAAAATTGGAGCAATGGAAATTATTTGGTAGTACTTTCCAGCCCAGGCATAAAATGCCCATTTCACGAATCAACGATGAATGTTGATATTTTCGACAATAGCTTCTCTGTCGAAAAATTATTTCGTGCAACAATTTCCGAAATTTTGCTTACTGATTCAATCGCCACTATTTACATCGATTCCCATATAAGTTCGAAGGTAAACGATTACATCACCATAACAGATGCTGAGCGATTCCTAAATGGCGTTCATCAAATCACATACATATGCGCGCAAGAGTGCCGAGACTCAGTTGAGAGCGTTGAAATAAAAGAGGGAAGACCTCATGTAACACTTGGAAATGGATTACATGTCGGGAAGCATGCAGTTGTTGCTTTCAAAACGGAGGCGCCAGATACTGTGGTTGGTGTGTTGTCTCTTCTCCTGGAAGGTCAGCACAAAATCGCTGTAGAAGGGGAGAATACTGGTGCCCACGAGTTTATCCTTTTAAAGGCTATTACTGCAACTTGTGTTCATGTCAATTTATCTAGTACCACTTTAACATGCGAGTTGGACCGACCCATGGCTCTGGTGCCTGATGACCAGGTGAAAATAGAACTAGGCGCTTCAAAAATGGAAAATGCAAAATACCCTTACACGAGTTTGCTGCTGGTGATAGTGTCGGAAGTACCAAGTACAAACCAATTTAGTGGCATAGTCAGTCCTGAAATGCGTGTATCTGAACACAACGGTACCTTCCTTAATTGTGCCTTATCGGTATGGTCTCACAACGTCGATTTAAAGGTAGGCGTTGATCTGGTCAGTGGCATGCACTTTAAAATATCGGTAGAGAGTCCCAATACATATGGACTGTACAGGGGCGGGAAAGTATTTGAGAATACTCGTTTTGTCGCCAAGTTCTCAGGAGGCGATACACGAACTCTAGCAACGTTAGATTTGACGGGTAAAACTGTCTTGTGCAACGGTATTTTTCTGATACCAGGATACTATGGAGACTCGGGTCTCGCATACGGAGGGATTATGCGCGTATTAAATCCCTCGTATTTGGGAACAATATTCAGCATGTATGTCCAAAACGGTAACGGGGTAGTAGTCGTGGAAGTTTCATCGCAAGCGCCACTTCCAAGTCCTGGTGCTGTTATTCAATTTGTTGGGATCAAGAATGAAACAGTCAATGGTATTTATGGTGTTATTACAGCATTGAATTCTTCTGAGGGGTTGCTAAAGCGTACGGACAGCATAGAATTTCAATTTGGCGGGCACCAAACGGTAATTTTGAACTGTGATGGAAGCTTTTGTGGGTACGTGCACCTCCCCGCTTGGAATGAGAAAGTTTTCATTCAGAATGTATCGCTCCTCGATACACCTTGCAACGTGAATTTGGACCACCATTGTACTGGAGTTATTCATGTAAGTGCACATGGAGAAGCACTAGAAAGTGTCTATGGCGCTAACGCACCTGTATACATTCATGCATTTTCCGACGCCGTTAATGTAAATAATATCGCCATTATTTCCACAAATGTAAGTCTTCACGAGCTTTCGCATTCTCAAATTTTGGTAATTGTTCGATTTCCTGGAATACGGGTTCGGATGCCTAAGATTGGGGACCGTATTAAGCTTTTTGGTGGAGATCTCAATCAATCCTATACTGCAACAGTGACAAGATTAGAACGATATATGGTATTCAAAGTAAATGTGAATGCAAGGGAAATTATGTTCTTTTCACGTAAATTAAACGTGTCCGTTTTAGCGGTTGGAAAAACCATTTCACTACAAAATTCTACACTCTCTGTACTGAACAATGTATACACGATCAGTAATTTCACATCGAGTTGTGTTACCGTAACGAAACGTGTGGAGTACATTCCTAGAAACTACACATTAGAAAACCATAGCATATTTGCTGTATTAATTTTGAATTATAGGCTGTATGTAAGAGCAAAGGATTACGGGGAGCACACCGAAGCCTTGCAAGTAGCAACGGAGTTAGCTACAGAAGCGCGGATAAAGTTAAGCGCTCCTGAAGCAAACCTTGAGAAAGGCGCAGAAATAAATATGAACACGGGTGACAACATCCAACCAATACATGTTATGACGTATGCTCTGCAGGAAGAATCGCTCAAACTAACCCTGCAAACTAAGGCGAACTTGTCAGCCCCAATTGGAAGCACTATCCTTTT
This sequence comes from Stramenopiles sp. TOSAG23-3, assembly GCA_900128585.1. NCBI lineage: Eukaryota > Stramenopiles sp. TOSAG23-3. The sequence goes on along the minus strand of LT642263.1, from coordinate 18,676 downwards.
GACCTGTGTGCAGCAGCCGTATTGCGATAAGAAAATGACAGTACTACAATACAAACACCCGGTATTGTCCGTTAAAGGCGTGTTGCTGAAATCCCTGTTTGTTGAGAAACGGTTAAAGCTTACGTGCTCTAACTTGAAACTTCCAGTTACATTGTGTCAAGTGTCATTTAAATCGAATAAGAAATACTTGAAACTAAGGCAGAGGTTTAGGTTGCAAAATGCCTCACACCTCTCAACAACGTGGGAGCATTGTTTGGATGAGACCAATTGCTCTGACCAAGTCGGTTTCATGCATTCTAGTGCTGTGATTCTATCAGGAATGAAGAATGTGTATCTTAAACGTGGTTCAATTTTGCGCCAATTTAACTCTCTTGCAGTCGGATTGGTCCTGTCCGACCAACAAGGCACCAGTATAAGTGTTGTGCCACTGGAAGGGCGCTTCAACGCAAAGGACCAGGTTGAATTGGCGTTTTCGTCTTCGCCTAAAGTGACTGTATATTTTTCAAGCAACGTGCAACCTGTACAACCTGACGCTTTTCGAATTAAATTCAATGGCACTTTAAGTCGTTGCATAAGTATTGATCAGAACATGCAAGCTATCAAAGAATCCGTCATGGGATTTCTATCACAACACGGGTTATCGAGAGTTACACATCTTGGAAACGTTACGACTGGATTTTTTTCTCTCGAACTTTATTTTCCGATAGGTTGGTCTCCCTTTCATGTAGACTTCATTCAACCTTCGCATAGCTTTTGCCTCGCTGCTTCTAAGACCGTACATTTGCGCGCAATCAGAGGCGATACTGTTAAAAATCTGGTGCGGGTCACTAGCGTGCTTCCTCAAAAAGGTTTATCACAGTACAAGCTTATCGTAGGTGATAAAATAAAAAAAGTGAGCAAATGCCTGGACCAGTACTCTCTGAATATTTTCCAGTTTGAAGATTTTGACAATGTTCGCTTGTCTCATCGAGGACATTCACACCACGATGTAATATTTGGCAAAGGTCCAGTCGACCAGACCAAAACAGTCAAAGTGAAGTATGATGGACAGGGTTCGTTTGCTCATGGCACCGAAAACCAGACCATTAGTTTCCCAAGTAATGTGGTATTGTGGTATCGTTTATCGTACGACAAAGAATTTTTGCAATGCACAAATACAACAGCATCTGACAGTTCGATTAAAGCAATATTGGAGCATTCTAAGCACATTTCTAAGGTTAACGTTAATCGTTCAGAGGAAAACAATAGGACAACTCTGCTCATACAGTTTGTACAACCTCCCCGGCCGTTTCCACTAATTTTTGAAGGTATTGGGAAAAGGGGGAACTGTGAGGATGACAAAACAGAGGTTACTGAGACACAATTCACCATTGTAAATGGCGCCTGTAGGTCAGGAAATGCGTCAGCCAGTAAACCGATCGTAACTCTGCCTTCTGATCTTGGAGTACCAAATTCTGTAGTGGAAGGCCTAAATAAGTACTTGATTGTTACATCCAATGTCTACAAATCGACCCTTGTAAATTGTGTAGCACTTCCGGTGCTTTTCAGGGGCAGTATATCTGTTCAAACGCTAAAGGGACGTCATGTAATCGAGGATATAAATGACGCTAGAGACGAGCTTACACTTGCGTCTTTTGATCTTATCCCAGGTTTATATCAAGGAGGAAAGTTTTCTTACGTTGCTTTTAAGCAGAATGGGATCGTCTACAAAATTGGACAGTCCGCCACAAATAATTCTAGTCTGTTTGTAATCCATACCCAACGGACATGGAAATCCAAAAAGTACCTAAAAAGAGGCGTTTTAATGTTTCAAAAGAAAGACTTTCGATGCGTTTTTGGAGGATCTTCGACGCCTGCGTTTATTGGTCAGCTAGATAAGAAACTATACTCTGTTTGTGGCTCGTCTCCATATTCACCAAAGTTTGAGTGGAACCCTCTGCAGGAGGTAAACCGAACCGAATTTTTTCTTCCGTCGTGGTATGGGCGTGTGCGAGAGCATCAGGAGGCGGAAACTTCAAACAAAGTGTTATACGCTCGCTCGTGCCCTGCGGGCTTTAATTGCAAACTGAAAAACGTTCCCGACTATGCAATTGCGCACGCACAACGTGAATGCCGGAAAGGAAGTATGTGTTCAGCGGATGGTGCGGTCGATAGCCCGGTGAAAGAAATTCAAAGCCCTCGGCTTTACACGCAGGGTGGCATTGCGACCGCAACAATGGTAAATAACGGCGGTTCCCTGGGTATATCGGTAGGTATGAGTATGCAAATACAAGTTGCAAGCCGTACAGAGTCTTACCTGCAGGGGAAGGTATTGCGAGTTTTGTCTTTCAGCGAAAATTCAGTAACATTTTCAGCCCCAGATGTTGAAGATGGGATATATTTCAACGTGATGATCGAGCCATTTACCTTGGGTAGGGTTGTAAAATGCCCGCCTGGAACCAGCCAAGAATTGCAAGGGCAGTATTTATGCAATGCATGCCCCCAGGGGAAAATATGTGAAACTGCTGGAATGCAAACCCCAAAAGATTGCCCAGCAGGATATATCTGTGATCCAGATGTACAAATAGGCGAATCGCGTTTTTTTGATTCAATAATCTCAGTACCATCACTGCAGCTGGCAGTTGGGTCTAGGTTGGCAACAAACTTCTGCCCGCCGGGGCACTATTGCCCGGTTGGGACTGCGTCAGAAATGTCGAAAAACAAAATTATTGGATTGATGAATGGGATTTTTCAAGAGTCATACGAGACACACCCATGGGAAGGTTGGTTAGACCCTTCCGGAGAACTTGAGCATCATTATGTTGATGTTGATGGTACAGGGACGGCAAAAGTTGGTCTCAGTATACGTGATCAGGTAAAAAAATTTCGCCAAAATAACCTTGATTTTACACTTCCACAATATTGTGAATCCAATGCTTTTCAGGTAAGTCCGAAACGTCCCTGTTCGTGTACAGACAAATTTTATTGTCGTATGCGAACCACTTCTTCCAGGGAAGATGCGGGGGCACGAAGTTTTACTAATGGGGCCGTAAATGTGTGTTATTCCGGCTTCGAATGTGAACGGGGCTCCTCGTTGCCAGAGGGGCAGGGGGCGTGCCCAAAAGGATTCTACTGTCCTGCATACGAATCACTTCAGCCTGCAAAACTCGGAAGGGTTGCGTGCGATGCAGGGAATCGATGCCCATCACTGGGGCAAATTAAGGGTGTAAGGTGTAAACCCGGCACATATAATGATGTGCCCCGAAGGGAAGACTGCAAAGGGTGTCCAATTGGGTCTATTTGTCCTGCAGTATTTACTGATAATAGTGAAATTACTGGGCTTGTTTCAACTGTCACATGCCCCCCGGGGTACATTTGCAACGCCGAAAACCTGACATTCCCACGAACTCCATGTAGTGCTGGTCACTACTGTCCCCAAGGCAGAAAAACTCTTACGCCGTGCAGGTCACACACATGCGAGCCTATGGATTTAATGACTATGTTGGCCCAGGATCGTCAAGGCACTTGCCGAGGGGGCATAACCCACGGGAAATCTTGTAGATTGGACTCAGATTGTAAAGGGCAGTTGCCGTTTTGTTGCGAACGAAACGCAGACTTGTCTTGCAATGCTAACGAGTTAGAATCGAGCGGCAGCATGGGAGACTGCTGTGTTCAAGAATGCTCAGAAGAAAAATTGAATAAATTCGAATGCTGTAAATTTCCGTTTCATTCTTTTGCTTGTTTCAAACCAGCGTGTATACTTCCTCGCATGTGCGTCAACGCTAACTTTGTGGGGGCGAGCGTCTCTGGCACACACGCCAAAGAATGCCAAGATCACCGTGACTGCTGTCTGCCAGGAGACAAAATTACACAAATTGCTTTTGAGGAGGGTGAATTATCAGTACTTCAGATCGACGGTAGAGGGACTTTGTTCGACCAGGATGCATTCAGTATAGAAAAGAGCGAAGGCTCGTGCAAAGTTATGGTTGAAGGAGAGTTTTTTGCCAACTACAATATGTTGAATACGTTTGAATTGACTCATGTGCTTCGCTTTGATATCTTGAACTCCAACTGGATAAAGACCAACGCTCGTATTTTTCAGCCTGCAACAAGTGCGGAGGGATTTGTGAACGCGATAGCTTGTGTGAATAATACATGCAGTTATACTGTTCACGTTGTGAGTAAAGGAAAAACGTTTCGAACAGGGTGGCCTCTTAATGTGTCTGATGATGATGGCCATAGCCGACTTATTTCTATTGCCTCTCCACCTGTACGATCACGATTTGCTCTAGGGGACAACAAATATTTTGTCGACAAAAGAAGACTCTGGGCCCTGTTGTCTGAAAATGTGTTATTTCAAGGAGAATTTCAAGAATCTAGAAATTCATACCTACCTGGAGAATTAGTCGTTCGCCCATTAAGCAACAATTCAGGAAATTTGCAGTTTTTCCGACGAAACAGCGTCTCGAACACACCTGACTCTGTTAACAGGAACAACAGCAGCATTTTACCCGAGAATTTTTGGCAACCTGTGCAAACAGGTGAAATTCTATATTTGTCTAGCCTCGCATCGTGCACACATAATTTTGAAGTAAAAACGGTAGACAGGTTAAGTGGACAAAGGAGTATTGCAACTTTAAAACAGAACGAGCTACGTCGAAATTCGCCCCATTACAAGAGCATCGTTGCAACTGGCAACAGAATAAAATTCTACTCGTATAACTCCACTGTGCCTAATAGTGCGTTCGAGTACTCGATATCAATTGTTCAAAGTGTTGTATTCAGTCATGCTATTTTTTTGGAAGTTGATGATTTCTTAGTGCAACCAGGGGCGGATAATGTAAGCGCTGAGGGATACGTGCTTAAATCTTATGCCGCTTCGAGTTATACAAAATTTGATGTCCATGTGGTCACTGCCCCTGATATATTTTCGTCAACCAGCCCAATTGCAAAGCACAAAAATGTTCACAAAATTTCTTTTTGGACCGATCAAATTAAGTTTCATACTGACGGCAATTTATTTGTGGGCAACACGGGGCAGTTTTATTTGCGGCAAAAGGAACATATATCGCCATGCATTGATTATGTAAATTTAGGAACAGGGGCTGGACAAATGAACATTTCAAATGCGTTGAAAGATGTTTTCCCCAATATCCACAACGTCACAGTGCAGGCTGAGTCTATGCAAAATATGGAAGGAACATTTGGTAGCATTAGGCGTTTTTTTGACTCTATGCATGCACTTTACCATATTGAATTAAGGGTTACGCAAAAGAAAGCAACACACGCCCCTCCAATAGTGATCGGCGAAACGCGTCTAATTTTTCAGTGTGACGCATCAAAACCATACATGCGGTTTGGATATAAATCTTCCATTAGCCATTACGTTACGCCGACAGGGGAACATGCGTGCTTTAAAATATCTTGCTCGAACATAGATATTGAAGAGTTAAAAAATCACCTGCTATCGTTGCCTAATATTAGTAATGTAGACGTGACTGTGCAAGAGCCGGATGGAATAATTAACATTGATATAATCGATCCCCCTAACGTGCTACCTGTTACAACATTTTCTTTTTCACAACCTCCGAATTGCGACCCACGAATTACGGAGTTTTCTGAGATGATAGACGCCTTGAATAAAGATGACAAAGTAGATGTTCTTCAATCAAAATGTGTGTCATCTGCGCCGTATATGATCGAAAGCAACATAAGTACCACGACTGGGTCATTCAAGTTTGTAGACTCCCAGCAGAGGTCAACAGAGTGTATGACCAGTCGCTTGTTACAGTCAACAAATATTTTTAAATTAGGAAGAACAAAATTTTATGCTATTGTTGCTATAGAGAAGTCAATGTTAAATTGGGAACGAATACTAATAGGCTCTGCAATGCCACCATTTTCGCACGATATCCGTCTTTCTAGTTGCAATGATAACGAGACTGTGGTAAAATCCGGATATTGGAGTAATTTATCTCTTCCCCCCCTTTCCACCGGAACGAGTCACACCATAGAGATACAAAGGAATAAAAGTTTTCACTTGCAGGTACATGCAGATTGTAATCAAAGGTGGGAGAGCAAAAACGTTGAAAATATCTCAAACAGAGACGGAAATGTCACGGTTGTAAAGCTATATAACCGGTCAACAGGATTGCCGCCTACGACACCTATTAAATTAGTAGATGAGGCTGGGCGAGCTTTCATATCCACAGTAACGTCTATTCAAAATATTTCTTTCCTGGGGTACCATAGTTTCAAAGCAGGCGACAGAATTTATCAAATTGATACTGCCGCCGAAGGATCCGTCATATCATGTGGGTTTGGTGGTACGTGTTTAGTCCACGCTTTAAACGCAAAGCTATTTGATGCGGGAAAGAGAATTATCAAGCTCGTGCTAGAGCAGACTATTCCTATTAATTTTGATTGCGGTGAGATGGATGATATTCGTTTATTGTACCCAGGACTCCAGAGCAATTCTTGCATTAGCCCCTGTGCACTAAGCAATTCGTCAACCAAGTTATACCAACATTTGAAGGAAAGCTTCCCCTACTTAGTGCGGGATACAGTATGGCAGGGGAATGCAACTCAAAAAAATCGCACTCTTGTGCTAAAATTTCGAAACGGTCGTCCTGCTAGACCTTTGTCTGCAATCCATTGCACTTCCCAGCAACGCGCTAGAAATAAATGCCTGAAACAAATGAACTTCTCCATTATGTCAAAAAATGTTCCCCACATATCATCCCATGGAATACTGACGAGGGAGGCAAAGACGGTGAGTTTGGAGAGTGCATTCTCAGGCGCAGGATTTTCCGATGCCTACTTTACACTTTTTCTTGGGGATAATCTCAACTTCATGCAACATATCACATTGCATTATTCCAATCCCTTGTCTGATAGAATCTTTGCCGGGGAAGATGTTTCCAAAAGTATTCAGTTGCCGAATGAGAAGTGCATCATTGCTAGTGCAATCAATTATGGGGGAAACCTTTTGTCAAATAAGATTGTTATGTATTTCTATCAACCGGCTCGAATATTTAATATTTCTTTAGTTTGCCCCGAACAGTTTTGCGGCTGTGCAATCTCTGATGGCACGAAATATTTCCCGAAAATTACCATGGTTAATAAGGAAGATTATCCCGATGTACAAGACAAAATAGCATTTTACGACCCTTTTAATCATGGGGTTGACTTTGCGTTCCTAGAACTACGGAGTGAACGACATTTGTATTTTCAGTGTGAATCTGAGAAATGCGGTGGTCCAATTCAGTGCCCCCCAGGTGTGTTTTGTCTTGCCGGTGTAGCGAAGTGGAACGCGTACGAAAATTGTCCGCGCCCCACGGAATGTATAGTTGGTGGAGCAAACGATAAATGGGAAGAAGATCTCCCCGTTAATAATCTGAAGGAAATCAAGGTAGGCGGTAAGATAGTACAGTTTTTTCGTGCGTCTTACGAAGGTCAATATTTTGCGGTGTTTGCTTCAACCCAGGGAGATGTTAGCACGTGGGGAGTCCAAGAGGGTCAATATTCACTGGATGGAAAAAACTGCGACTCGGTAACAAAACAGTACAAAATACAGGTCAGTGGATCAGACTATTCTTATATAACAGAGCCAACAAGGCAGTTTTGTACAAGTATATATAATGCCGACGACGACAAAGCCCCGAGAACATTTCCACCTCCTGTAACAGAACCATCGGAAAAAGTAAATCTGAAGGTTTCAGTCGATTTTACACAATATAGTTACCCACAGCCATGCTTACAAAATTTTTTTTGTGGATATGGCGCAACGTCTCCGGCAGGAAGCGGTAAATGCCCGAAAGGGCAATTTTGCCCATCTCCAAAATCAATATTTGAAACGTTTGACCAAACATTGTACGCCTACGTAGGCCGGGATTTACCAGAAATCCAAACTTGCTCCCTTTTCAAATGCGGACAGAATAAGATGTGCCAAACCCATGACTGGTATCGTGGGGAAAAGAGCTGCTCCGTTGAAATGGACGCCAGCCCCGAGTGCCCAATGAACCATCTAGATTGCATCAAGTTGTGCAGCCCGAATACCGATAGTACTGATAATTGCCCGCTGGAGTGTCCACGATGTATTCGTAACGAATCTGCTGTTGGTTGCCAGGGCACAAAACCACCCTCTTTGCTTACTCCTGGAATACCGATTGACCAAATTATCCGCTGCTCATATGCTCTTGGCATAACATCTGGGAAAAATATTACTACAGGCGCCGATATTATCAGTGCCCCTTATGCGCGACGGGGCCGTGCATCTACGACAGAAGGCCGTTCATTGGACCAAACGTGCACACCTGGAACGTACGGTCCTACCCTTGGGCTAAAAGAATGCAGAAAATGTCCACCCGGGAAGAAGTGTCCCAACTCGCGCATGTATGACGGGATTCCGTGCAAGGCTGGATTCATATGTCAATTAGATGTTTGTGAAATATACCCGGTCAGAAAAAGTACTATTGACGCGGAAGATGATTCACGGACTTGTTTAGGACCGGCGTATACGAGCTCCACCGTTGTTTGCAAAGATTTAAACGTAGGCCAATGTCGGCAAACATTTTTGTGCCAGTGGATTGAAGCTGACAGCATTTGCCGGCATAGTGAAATATGCTGGACGTGCAACCCCTCTTGTCCCCAATGCGCTCCGGCGTTTTCAGGCGAGCAAATACAGTGTCTGAAAGGGCATTACTGTGAAGAAGGGACAAACACTAGGTTTCCTGGTCAAGGCGTTGATCCAAATCATCATGCTGGTTACAGCGGAGAGGCATTGGGGATAGTTGCAACAGCAGAAGAACACAGTTTTGTATTTAAAGGACCAATGCCTTGCCCAAATGGTACCTTTTGTCTCCCGGGAGTTTCTACCAACGAGTTCAACGGTGCCAAACAGGGAGAGGCGGGCTGGCCCCAGTTGTGCACGCCTGGGTATTACTGTCAACCCGGGGTGGGATTATGTCGCACAGAGTCAACCAACCCTTTCACAGGCGAAGCATACATTGAATTTGGCTGCGCAACACAAAAAGGAAGTGGTCAGTGCCCTGCTGGAACGTTCTGCCCTAGAGGTTCGACAGATCCAACCCCTGCGATTCCTGGAACTCATGTACCGAAAGCCGGCGCATCATTTCCTGTTGATTGCCCAACTGGGAGATTCAGCAAAATTACTGGGTCGGAAGAGTGTCAAACTTGCCCATCTGGTACCTATAATGACGAAACGCGCCAAAGCGGCTGTAAGACATGCCAAAAGGGGCGCTTCATGGAATTATCCTATGCGATGACTGGGAAAGAAGTCCGGTGTCAAGACTGCCCACAAGGAACGTATTTACCCTTCACGGGCTCAAACTCTTCGTCCACATGTATGTCGACACCATCGGGATTTTTTTGCGATCTTTTGGGACAAACTGATTGCTTTAAACGAGTGCAGCCAAGTGGGCAAATTTCTCATTGTAAAGAATGCCAGGAAGGGTTCCTCTGCAGTTCAGGTACGAGTGAGTACCTTGATTCTATGAAATGCCCTGCTGGCTTTTACTGCGGTTTAGGCACATATTCTGGGATATTGTTCGGCACACAACCGGGCGATAAGCCTGGGTCTGCCTTCTTCAAAGAGGTGGCAGATAATTGTATGCAAGAGACCTTCAAAAGCGTCCAATTTGAGAAAGAAGAAAAAGTTTCGACCATTCGATCCGTATACGAGCAGTCTACTCAAAAGCAGGCCCGGGAATCTGGTGTTTGCCCCGAGAATTTTATTTGCCCCCTGGGAACGCTAAAAACCCAAAGAGAACAGAGTAGTTGCCCTAAGAACCATTATTGCCCCTCCGGGTCGTGGGTTGGTGTGCCTTGCCCCCCAGGCACTAAATCAGAGTCTCAGAAAGGGTCTGTTCATGATTGTATATTGGATAAGAACTGGTTAAGGACTCATGGTGACCGTGTAGTTTCTATTAACCCCACGACCCATGTTTCTTTTGAGTTAGACCCATATGCTTACAAGCAACTATCCAGCACCAGAGACATTTCCTCTCCAACGAATTGGGACAATTTGCCTATACTGAACCCTGAAGACACAACATTTTCTTACGCAATACAAACCTTGCAAGTTGCTCACTTTAGATTTAATTTTTCAAAAGCTATTGCCAGTGGTCTTGTGTACGATAATGACTACAGAATAGCATTATACGTGGACGACTTTCCGGTAATCGATTATGATACTTTAATAGCATTAGGTGAAGACTCCCGGTACAGTCCGTTTTACCAATATGAAGCTAGTATAGGTGCGGGCACGGAAGACAAAGCATCCAAATTCGATCAAGAAATAATTGATTTTCATAATATACAAGACGAATATATGAGTTTCCCATATCGACGCTGGACAGAGCAGTGGGATTCCGCAATGAAAGCCTTAGACTCGGATTATGGTGGAAAGAAGGAGCGTCGAGTGTTTGGGGAACGGTGCCAGTATGACTATGACTGTTCTTGGTGCCTTATCGGAGTGCCAGTGCCAACTCTAGGACCAAATCAGTGCCGTTTTGATTCAGAATTGGACCCTTTTGGAGGCCGGACGGAGGATAACGGCGTGATCGATAAATTATTGCACCCAGAGAATGCTAAAAATCCTGTCGGGTGCACGACGACTACGGCTGATTCTTGTTATACGTCTCTAGGTTACATGGGCAGTGAAATCAAACAGCGAAAAGTGAGGACTGTTCGCCAGATGCAATGGCAGCAGTCCCCGTGGAACAATTGGGCAAACATGAAAGCCGAGTTTGACGAGAACAAAGACAACCAGTTGTCGTTTGAAGAAGTCAGGAAAAACAATTTACCCGGTTTTGACTATCCAGCGCAGAAAACCCGCTTCGATACATATGCAGGGCTCGATAGCATGTTATCGAATATAGAGTTCTTAGAGTTAATGGCATCTGAAGATTTAAATTCACATTGTGAAGCAGATGGTGTATGTTGTGGGGGCACTGGTGGCAACTTCTACACGGATAGATGTAACGATGAAATGAGCAGCGATATTCGAATTAAGACCCCGTTTGATTACCGTCTTGAGCAAACAAAAAGAGGTCGAGATGTGTGTTTGTCGTGGTGTAAAAATATTAAAAATGAACACTTCAAGTCTCGTGAAAAGCTTGGCGTTATGTTTACAGATGATGGCAGTAAATTCGAAATTCCCCCGGTGGGCGTTGATATCGGGAGGCCGTGCCGTGTTCTGAAGGTTGGAACAACCACAAACACGAGGAGCTGCGCAAATGATAAGGGGCCACTGCAGGGTAATATTGTAAAGCGTTACGGCCTTCCTCAAACGGCTCGACAAGTTTCCACAGTGGGTGGAAGCACTAAACTTGGGCTTACATCGGAGGTTCGTCAACAACTTGCATCAACGGGGTTAATACATCTGACAGCATTGGCTCGACGTAATTGCACGATTTTGATAGAAATTGAAGTACTAAACGGGAGGCACTACAGCAATGCTTTTCCTTTGTTCTCAAATTCATTGCGTTGGGTGGTGGAACAACCACAAGTACCGATGCTTTCTGGCGATACTATTTACGAGAGCTTTATTGCGATATACAACTCGGGAATATTTACGTGGTCACTGCCCCTGAATTTACACAACCATTATGTGCATGAATCTGAGCCACTAAACAGTGCTGCTACAATGTACGCAAGGGATTACACCGATGAATTAACCCCGAATGAGCACAAATTATCCAGGGGACCGCATAAAGTGTTGTTTGGCTCGTTAATTCTGAAAGATGCTGCTCCATATAAGCCTGATTTAGTGGTGCAAAAGGAAATTGATGGTATTGTTTACGTTAACAAAGGTTCGAAAAAATCAATTTTAAACTCTGCAAAAAACACCAGAGAATGGGCCTTGATGAAATCGTTACAACACGACCAATCAATAAGGGGGTATGATATCAACTTAGACGTTGCAGCATCGGAATTTCAGCTTGGCCCAGATGATCCCGTGTCAAGGGGCACGACCAGGTTACCAGATGACATAAAGAGGACTGCGAGTGGGTTTTGGACCGGCGGCCTAAGTCATGTGACACTTCCATACATGCCATACGTATCCAATTGTGCTGGTTACGATAGCCACGTGCCTCTCTGGAAATTGTTTCAAAATTCTGAACAGTGCATATTCCGTTCACCTAACGAAACAACCACCACATCCCAATTCGATTTGATTTCTTCGGAGAAATTAACCGATTATTGTGATGTCCGGTTACATTGCCGTTACGAGGAAGATATCACAACTGGTGACGCGTCACGGGCTTACTGGTTTGAAGGCAATTTTCCCGAATTCCTTTTTTTCTTGTCTAGAGAACCCATGAAAAGCTACGAATTTGGTGGGTGGCTAAAAGCTATGGGTACGGCTATCAACGAGAAAAAACAGAGCGAAGAAGTAAATCGACTCATTAAGTTTGAAAACGAAAAACTAGATCGGTATCGTCTGTACCACGCTGTTCCCGTTTCGCCGATGAAAGCAAAAGTGAATATTAACGAGGAAGTAATTAGAACAGGCACTGTCGTTGTAGCGGAGCCCGTAGAAAATGAAGGTCCACGATCTTACCCGAAACTTGTTCATATGCTCGTCGAATTTTGGCAAGAATTGGAAGATAGGAAACAAATTGCGAAAGCAACAATATATTTCTCTGACTACAGGAGTTCTGCAGCATACACCTCAGCCAGAACAAACCTGGAGAGACAACGGCATCTAGAGTACACATTTAGAACAACATTTAGACATTTGGATTACATGGGCCTTTTAGATAACTTTAGCCTCCCGATGCCGCTGTATGTACTTATTTCGTTTGTTGTTGGGATTCTTATAACCATGATGTTTTTTTCTATTTGGTGGGCACTGCTGAAATCGAAGCGTTTTAATTCTGTAATCCCACACCCCCAGATGGAAATTCTTAGCGGGATAACATTAATTGGTGGGCCTGCTATTTTAGGGTTTGGTTATGCATTTCTTCCCACATTTCTCATAGTTTTTATTGTTCAAATGATATTGCATAAAGATTATTTGGGGCCTCTATTAACAGATTCTTTAGACGGCAATGTCTACTACTTTGGTGAACGTTCCGAAATGGTGATAAAAACCACCCAACAAGGACGAATGGGTCTGTCGTACACTTTGCTGGGGGTTATAATTGTTATAAAAGCTGCAAATGCAACAAACCCACTAGAGCCCAAAGAAAAAAATAGTGTGACAAAAAAGAATTTGTGGAGAAGAAGTCAGGTATTGCTGCATACTATAGGCTTCATCTTTTTTCAGACTTTGATGATAATGATTTCGCGAACGTAAGTAGTTGCTAATAAAATTTCTAGCCCCGTTAACCACGTTTTCCCTCCCCTTTCCCTTTAACTCTCTAACGCTTTATTTATCTTCTCTCAATAGATCTTTTTACAAAGCAGACGTGTCCTTGTATTCGTTAATAATGAAAGTATCGGGTGCAGGTTTGCTGACTTATCTGGACCAGGCAATACCGGATAGACTTTCAACTGCACCGTACAGGATGTGCCAGGAAACAATCATCAAGACAATGTCCATGGGTACTGTAGCGTTTACGCAATTTATGATAAATTACATTATGCTGGTAGTGTTTGCGTCTGGTACTCAATTATTGTCTCCCCTAGCACAAGCAATTATGCCGAAGCTGGAAGAACATTTTAAAAAATATGCTGCTATTATTAAAAAATTACAGAGTTTATGGGCAGTGGAGGAGGAGCGGGATGACGCAGAAGACAAAAAGAAAGCGGAACCTAATGATCTTAAAAAATTGACCAAAATTATTCAGCATCAGTATTTGAATTCAACGGCAACTGTCTCGCAAATGTTTACTATACCTGTTGCTCTTTTAGTGATTATGTTTTCTGATTTTTTGAAAGTAGAATCCATGTATGGTCAAAAAGATTTGCTCATTACAATATTTTTTGGAGTGGTAATTTTTGTATTTCAGGTTATTGTTGACGCATTCGTTGAAAATATTTTAGAATTTGCTTTTGCAATGAAAATTCATCATTATTTAAAGGATATGACAAACAAATTTTATGGGAGAAAGAAGAGATGGATACTGGATGAAAATTTCAGAGACGTTGACCCAGAATGGGGCGATGAGAATGAACCGAAAGCACATCAATTTCGCGCAGAGCAGAGTTCATTCTTGAAGATTCACCAAATGTGCTTTTCAGAGCAGTTTTATTTTCTAGTTTCAATCGTAACTCTTGGGCAGATCATAACAGTGTATGCTCTGTTTATGTTGTATTCAAGTTTAGACGAACTACCGCGATATTATCCATTCGATGACTTCCCAATGGGTTTAATTCTAATACTTGGTATGCTAATTGTTTGTACCTTCGTTCAAATCTTGATTTTCAAGTCAGGCCAATACCTGGGTATATGGGGTTTGAAGGGGATACGAAGGACACAATCGCTGCAGAAAACATTTGCAACAAGAAGTGTAGAGTCTGACGAGGACGTTGAAAACGCAAACAAAAAGTTCGGCGCCCAGAAAGTAAGTGCCCAAGATGGCAAAGATAACATCGGCAAGTATTTACCATCATTTCAAGACGAATTGCGCCCCGGGCCACAAGACGGCCTTGTTCCCGAAACATTTAACCGCGAAATAGAGCGATTATACTTTCAGCAAGTTGACAGTCCTCGTATTTTACTAGATAAAGTAGAGGCTCTGGTGAGCAAAACTGTGCGTTTAAATAATAATGGTGTGAAACAGGAGAAGCTGTTATGGTCACAAAATCTTTTGGAAATTTCAAATAAAAAGTTAGCAGCAGACAAAAATAAAAGCACTTCAACAAAGCATTCTCCTAGATCGGGTTCATCACCGCAACACCCCATTAAAGCGCAAAGACCGCGAAAAGGATTTCTTCGTTGGCCGTACGAATTGCAACACGAACATTTTTGATATGCATGCATTGTTCCCAGCACATATAAATTTCACTTTTTAGAAGTTTTAAAGTATAATTTACGCGAGGCAAAAATTGATATCACAGCACGAGAGAAATCGCAGACGAAGCTCTTGGTGGGGTTTACATTAGTCCACAGTGGTAACAAAGGCGAAAGTCTTTCGCTGGATCGTATTGCGCGGCGGTGTGCCGCATTGTTAGCTCCGAAGTATTTATGATATTATGCATTTGATTTAATAGAAAAGCAAATTGGTAAAAGCAAATTCGTATTGCATGGAAAGAAGTATGAAAACAAGTCCTACCGCATCGCACGGAAAGCATTCATGTTAAAAACAAAATAGCTGTTATTTAGGTATTTAAAAATTGCGAATTTATTTCTAAGCAATTCATGACACAACAAATAATGGCTGTTATTTAGGTATTTCAAATTTTAATGTCCAGTAAATCATATTTTAGACTTTTAATATCTGAATATTATAATCAGTCTCGTTATATTAAAATGTTTATGCTTCTCTCAGTACTCTTATTTATCCACGATTTCTATCCTGCGTGTTATTAATGGACATTAACTAGTCCATTATGTCCAACAAAAACTCCTGAAGGTGTACCTGAATTTCGACATGCTTCACCGTTTTTTGCCCAGTTGTACAAAGTGTTGTTTTTTGTGTCTCATATAACTTAAATAATTTGCTGGGCTATTATGTGAATCTCTTAAATTCTTTGGTGGATACCACGGTCCGGGATTTCTTCCTCCTGTTATGAGTACACGCATTGTTTGCGGGAAAATTGTCAAACGACAGGTACATTTTATTTGCGGGAGTGCCTGGTCCTTGGTTATGTATTTCAAACATTATTTCAGAGCCACCAGCTGACAACATTTCTGCGCCACCATTTAAAACTTGTTCAATACCCACACCTGCAGAAGAAGTTATTCCATTTGTCAATGACTCTTGTTGACCTGCAATTGCAACATGCCATGAATGGTTTACACCAATGCCACCTGCTGTAGCACATTTGATTAGAATATAATCTGACGCAACTACACATGAATTTGCTGCGTGTTTTTTGGAAGCAGAAGGTATTGTATTTGCATTTTGTTGATACCAGACATCAACCGTTGCCGCACTACCTCATAAACATATTGAGAACCTGTTGTAAGGTGTGCATCAATATTGGCGTTGAAACTGTCTTAAAATGGTAAGATTCTTGAAATTGTTGGACGATCGTAAGATGCCTGAAGACTGGTTTCGTTGGTTATACCATTAGTTAAAACCGGTTGGTTATTCATGCTTAAAGTCCACGGCAAATTTGCCCCGAAACCTGCCGCAGTCGTACATTCAATCATAGTTTGACTCGTTTGCACTGTACAATTAGTTGCTTGAAAGTTTATAACAGTTCCATAATTTGCATCTATGGAAAAGTCTAAAATTAAGGTCATTTAATTGTATTACACCACCGCCGTTTGTAGAAAACTGTGTTATAGTAGTAATTGTTTCAAGTGTAGGTGCTATGTAATTAATTGTATATTTCTCCGTTGATTAGCCAGCTATCATGATAAGGAATTGAATCAATTTACCAGTGCTCATTGGGGTATTGCATGATACTTCTGTGCCTAAAAAAGTACAAATGGTTCTGGCTTGTTTTGTTGACGGTCCAAAATATGCATACAGGATGTTTTTGTTATCGGCTGGACCTAGATTACTGCACGAAAGTGTTAGTTTACCGCTGCCATCCGTGGGGATGGCGACATCTGTAATGTTTGTTATTTTTGGCCATGCGTAAGCTCACCCAATCTGTTGTTGTTACTGTACCACTTGTTACATCGCGAACAGTCCACTTTAGACCTCTACCGACACCAGTTACAGTGCTGCAATGTAAGGCATAATAATGAACAACAGTGCCAGGAATAATGTATGGTAAAGAAGGCGGTGTTGTGCTGGGTCTGTGACTTCTGCTTGGTATGTTGATGTTGATACAGTATCGTCTACTTCCATGACTACTGTTTGTCCACATGAAGTACCCATTTTGCTAAAACCACCATGCTGTACATGAATATCAAAGATCAAAGTCAAAGCACGGGTTGAAGTAAGAGAGAAAAGTAGAATCGGTAGAAAACACATTCTCATTTTTAGTTCTGTGATCGATGTTGTGTTGCTAGAGGGTACAGACAATATCCCTCTTTTTGTTCATGGCGTTGCACCCACCTCAGACTAGGTGTTATCCCTTTACTACTGCTGATCCATCCGACAAACTTTCACAACTAGGGCAGGCAGTAAAATCACACCACTCTGCATAGCCGCAGTTACAGAGAGTCTGAGTTTGTATTATCTGAAGAATTTTTATATTGGAAAATGGATATTAGAATTGTCCTCTCTTATTCATAATCGGACGAAGAAAGTTGGTTTATTTATCACAAGTAAAAAATATGAAAAATATGTACAGGAACACACAATTAGGGTGATTTTTAACGAATTAGCAGCTCAGTGTTTTTTATTTCATGAAAAATGTACTAATGTATTAGACACTATTGATCAGAAGAATATGTCAGGTTTCCCCCTATTCAAAAATATTATTACTGACTATTTTGAAGTACAAAACACTAAATAAAACGAAAACGTTTTTCCGCCACACTGAATGTGCGTACTTCCGCACTTCGTGCAATTAATAGGTTGTGTGGGTGGTTAAATTCCATTCAATCGAAATTGGAATAATTTCCTTCTTATTTTGGAGCCCATCTCTTTCGCCAAATTTTATTATTTACACGGTGTGTGTAATCTACGCGTACTAACGGCGGAGGATTGAATTGATTATTTAGTGGAGTTCTTCTTACTGTTTTAAGACCTCATCAATCGGCGCGTCCTTCATAAAATGCTACGTTTTGTTATATTTAGGGTTTGAAATTTACGTATCAGTACATTATTATTACAGTAAACAGTACGGTGATCACAGTTGATTGCTCACGAATACCGGTGTCCTGCCCTTTGTACAATTTTATGGTTGGTCTGGATTTAAGATATATATTGATTTTAGTGACTCACTGGAGATATACATACATACATACACACAAACGCTATACAAAACGATCGATTTTTCTCCAAATTTTATTATTTAGTATGTCTGATATAGATACAATGATTTTTGATAAAAAGCAGGAACACATGTTATTTGTAACTGGAAATGTATATTGTGAAACTGGGACTAACTCATTTTACAGGTTGAAGATACACAATATTCGATGGAGATGAACCATGAGAGAGCTTCATCATCGGCCGAGAAGCATAATGATGGCAGCAGCAAATATAATATGGTAAGCACGATTTCCATTCCGGGTGTGTAAACACTGTAAATGAAGAATCATTACACTACAACTCTATGTGCTGATGATGTGCTTCTTCTTCTTCTGAAAAAAGATTGGATGATGTGCCGCTTTAATTCTTACAGATACATTTTGTACTTAATAATACTCTTATTCCAATTATAGCAATGTACTAAAATGTTCATAATGAATGGCACATATTTAAATAACTCTGTGAGAGGATCTATGTGAAATTTTTTAGAAATTAACAGAAAAAATAGAAATTAATTAATACTATACGTCATTTATCCCTCTTAAGCCAAACCAGACGAAGCCATCATAGTAAAACTACCAGAAGTCATTAATGCACCTTGAAAACCCAACTTACGATCATTTCCTTTCATTCCATCATCATCATCAGATTCTTCAAATGATTCTACCAACTCTGCCTCTGAATTA
>LT642262.1:0-27416 GCA_900128585.1 Stramenopiles sp. TOSAG23-3 | reverse complement strand
GTTGGACGCTGGGGACGAGAACGACTGCAGTTGCATTCAGGCCGCTCATTTCCTTCAGAAGAACGGGAAAACAAGGACGGGCCTTCAGCGGAAGGAAGAGCTCAGGGACGTGGACCTGAACTTCGACGACCGCATCAGTTTCTTAGAATACCTTTTGCTGCACTACAAGCCCATGATATTGAAGGCTTACTACGGCCGGAGGGAAAAGTCCTGCCCGTACGACTTGACGAAAGGCGGCGTAGGGGTCACAGGCGTGGGGAACGAGCTTTTGACCGAGCTGTTTACGTTTCCCGCCGGGTTGCCTGCAGACCTCCAGAGGGCCTTGGACGAGTTCTTCGCGACGAAGCGAGCGAGGGCGAAGAAGCTCGAAAAGCTGAACAAGAAGGCGGCCCTGCCGGGGGTGAGGGGCCTGACTGCAAAGAATGAAATTGCCCAGCTCTTGTCCCAAAGTTCGACCGAGATGAACCGTTTAGAGATTACCTTGAACGCGGCGAAGCGAAGGGCGATGAAGAAGAGCGGCGGGGAAACCGCGTCCGAGGCGCTGGCAAAGAAGCAGGCAGTGGAAGAGGCCAAGAAAGTCTCGGACCGAAAAGCGGCCCGAGCGAGACTGAAGGCGAAGGCCGCCATGTTCGACCAAAGCTCCAAAGATGGTTCCAACCAGCGCAGGATCCCATCTTTTCTGAAGAAGAGCAGGGCCATGGCCGACGGCAAGGAAGTTTGAAGTTTGAAAGTGGTGGCTTGTAAGGTGCCGGCCCAAAGGCTCCCCTCTAACCATCCATGGACTTCGCGATTAACTTCACGCAGAACATCCAGCATTACGCACACTGTGCACACGCTTTTTTTTAGATTTTAGAGAGGTGTAAGATTCTTAGTAGAATATAAGCGTTTCTTACAAGTAACATTTACAGCAAATCATCATCTCGTTTCTCTCCTTCAACCCATGAGGCGCGAGCGCCAGTCCCCTTTCTTTTTCTTCAAGTTTCCGATCATCTTTGGAGAGTCCAGGAACGTTGTGCCCAGCCCCTGGCGCTTCATCAACCAGGCGTGCTTGGTGACCGCCCCCGAGTTCATCCGTTTCTTCGGGTCCGGGTTCAAAAGTCTACGAATGAGGTCTTTCGCTTCATCACTAATTTTCCCCCACTGCTCGTCTGGGAATTGCACCTCGTACGTCGGCTCCTCTTCGTCAAGGTCGTCGTCAAAGGGCAGGTACCCGGACAAAATGGCGTATATACATATACCCAGGGCCCACATGTCGACGGCCGCGGTGTACCCGTCCGCCTTCATCATTTCTGGCGCCAGGTAGCCTTGGGTGCCGAGGAACGACTTTGTCCTGGACGCGATCTTGCTGAAGCCAAAGTCGATGACTTTGATCTCGGAGACGTCCCCCTTTGCCTTGAGCAGCAGATTCTCCGGCTTCAGGTCCCGGTGAATGATGTTGTTGCAGTGGAGGTACGCGAGGGCGGACGCGATCCGGCGGACGATCTGCATCGCCTCGGCCTCCGTCAGCTGCTCCTTGTCGCATATGTAATCAAAAAGTTCCCCGCCTTCCATCAGCTCGGTCACGATGTGGATCTGGGCTTCCGACTCGTACGCGGCAACGAGCTTTACAATGCATGGGTGGCTCCCGATTTTTCTCAAAACCTCCACTTCCGTGCGAATGTGGGCCAGGATGTTGTCCTTCCTCCGCCCGAACCCCAGCCGCTTCTTATCGACCACCTTCACCGCGCAACAAATGTTGGTCACCTTTCCCCCGATAATCCGCTTGCAACGGAACACGGTGCACGTGCTTCCCTTCCCGATATTCTCCGCTAACGCCCAGTCTTCCCCAAACACGCCGTTCGACATGTCGGTCATCGCAATGACCTCCTTGCTCATCGCTTTCGACTTCTCGCCCCCGCCCTCTTTGCCTTCCCCGTAAAAGTGGCCGGAGTCTAGGTTCTTCGGAATGGCCAGGCGGGAGGGTCGCTTCCTCAGGCGCCCCGGGCTGCTGCCCTCCCCGCTCTTCCCCTCGTCGGTGCCTCTAATTTCGGAATCCTTTATGTCCATGTCCGCCATTTTCGAGCTGAAATCCCCCTCATCGGTGGCCTTGGACGACATATGGCACGCAGACCGCAACGTGGTCCTCCCGCTCGTTCGCTCGTTCGTCCGGTCACCGGGGTCGCTCCAGCTAACTACTGCAGTTGGTGTTGAGGACGACGGTCTCGTTGGTTTGTACGTGAATGCGAACTACTATGTACAAACACACTAAACCCTTTACAATCTATAAATACTGGTTTAACAAGCCTCTTTCTCTTTCTCTCTCTCTCTCTCTCTCGTTCTCTATCTTTGTTAACCCTAATGAATATCAAATACTCTTAACGTAGATAAAAATGCTACCTTTAAAGTATAACACAATACCAATTGGTACTGTATACACACACCACATTAGAAGATGTTGTTGTAGAGATGTATAGAGTATAGATAGAAGACCTACTATGATAGTCTAATAATAAATAATTAATAAAATTGCCTATTATTTATAATATAGTCGTAATAAAAATAATAATTTTAAATTAAATTATTAGTCTCTTCTCTCTTCTCTCTTAAATAATATTATTATAATAAAAAGAAGAAGAGAGAGTATTTATACCATACAGTATTAGAGAACAAAATGAATATTATCAACCGGTAACTTATAATAAATAGAACATCTCCTTTTATTAATACCCTATTTTATAAAACGAATTTATCAGTTGGAAAGGCCAGGAAGGAAGGAAGAAGAGGAAGGAAGAAGAGGAAGGAAGAAGAGGAAGAAGAGGAAGGAAGAAGAGGAAGAAGAGGAAGGAAGAAGAGGAAGAAGAGGAAGGAAGGAAGAAAGGAAGAAGAGGAAGGAAGGAAGAAGAGGAAGGAAGAAGAGGAAGAAGAGGAAGGAAGGAAGAAGAGGAAGAAGAGGAAGAAAGGAAGAAAGGAAGGAAGCAGGCAAGGCTTATTCTATTAATTCTGCCATTCTCTTATCTCTCTTATTTATACCTGTTTAAATTAAATAATATAGTTAGCCTTCTTTCTATCTAATCTATAATTCTTACTTAACTGATACTGTATAATGTATATAGAAACACTATATAAATATGTACTATTTATTTCTTTTTTTAAATTAAAATAAAAAGGAGGAGACTCCGTTCCTCTTTTTTTTATTCAACTAAAAAAGATGAAAAGAAGAGGGGGGGGGGGGGGGGTATTATTATATTATAAATAGATAGGAATAATTATATACATAATATAAGTATAATACATTAAAATAGCATCGATCTAGTTTTCGTTTATTTTATTAAATTTAAAGAAAAAGAAAGAAAGAAAGAAAGAAAGAAAGAAACAAAGAAAGAAAGAGCTAATATTGAAAGGAAATAAATTATTAAATTGTTACAAGAGTTAAAGTAGTGGAACAAAAGAGGTTGATTGATGTGCGAAGACAACAAACGTCTGGTTATTAAAGCTTGTCCTTTCGTATCATTCTTGCGTGACGCTGTGAACAAGTGTTTGTTTCTTCGTTTGTTTGTTTCTTCGCTCGTTTACTTACCTGTCTTTCTTACGGTGAGTGTTCTGTTTGTTGGTTCGTTCGAAGCAAGGAGTGAACGTTAACATCGATCGAGTTGGGACCCGTTCGTCTGTCTGTCGAGTGAGTGGGAAGTTAGTGCTTTTTTATTTCACTGTCTGCCAGCCGTATTTCAATAGTATTTACCGTTTTCGTTTTCGGGTTTGAGTCGTTAGTTTTGAATAATTGCACTGCACGCAAACAAACAAAAACGCAGCATGTTTAGTAGATACCTCGTCGCGTCGCTGGCCTTGGCCGCCTCCTACGCTTCCGCCAGCGTAGACCTGCGCAAGCCTGGGGACCCCGGGATGCCCTGCCTACACGGAGTCACCGGGACCTGTGGCAAGCCTGGGAACTGCACGACGTCTCTGCAGCCAGGGCACTGCACGGGCGACTACACCAACCAGTGCTGTGTAAAAATAGTGAAGAAGTACGAAGCGATCAGGCTCGATCGCCCGACCTCCGACTTCGACGACACCCCGGACGACCTGACGTACTGCGCGCACTTAGACTTTTGCAGCCACCACGGCAAGTGCAACGTCGACCTGAAGGAGTGCGTCTGCGAGGGGGACTGGCTCGGGGACCGCTGCGAGCGCTTCGTCCACTACAACACGACGGCCGGGCCCGTGACCACCACCGTCATCGAGGGGCAAAACGGGACGGAGAAGATGAGGGGGAACGTGCTCTTTCTCGGCAAGGCCCACCACCGGCTAAGGCAGATCATGGCGCTGATCAAGATCCTGCCCAACGAAACGAAACTCCAGGTCGAGCGGGAACGCCTCATCGACCGGCTAGGCATGCGACACCTTTTGATCGGGCATTCGGCCCACGAAAAGATCACGGAGGACAAGGCCCTCTGGGCCGCCGCCCACGCGACCAACGAGACGCTCCCCGTCATCTTGACGGCGCGCCTGAAGGACGTCGCCCCGACCGACAAGCAGATCACGGACGTCGTGAACGACGCCATGAAGAAGGCCTTGGAGCAGGCCATCAAAGAGTCTGAGACCGGGAAGGGCGGGACTCCGATCGAGAAGCCGAAGAACCCCATCCTCACGCCAGATCTTACCATCTTAGACAAGAAGAAAATGGCTGGGCTCGGGGTCAGAAAGCAGGACGTCAACAGCGGCACGCCGACCATCGGAATCACCAAGGGGAAGATCCTGCGCGACCGCAGCAGCGAGGGTCATTTAGAAGAGGGGCACGTCGGCAATGAAGTCGACGACATGTTGTCCATCAACCAGCGCATGGAGCACCAAGACGACGTCCCAGGCTTCGACATTCAGTACCTCAGGCCGAAGGAAAAGGTCGTCAAGAAGGAGCCCGAGACAAAGATAGCAGACGACTACAATAAAGAAATTAGCTCGCAGTTCACCAGGCAGACGCAAGGAAATAGTATCCAGCGCCAAGGTGGCGAGGTCGGCAGCAACGAGCTCACCGGTGGAAAGATGCAAGGTGCCAACCCCGCCTTGGAGTTCGGAAAAGAAATGGAACGTAGGCACCGCGATCAGACGCACAAAATCGACGACTGGAACCAGTACCCGAACTCAAGGAAGGACAAGG
The DNA here is from genome assembly GCA_900128585.1 of Stramenopiles sp. TOSAG23-3. Taxonomy (NCBI): domain Eukaryota; species Stramenopiles sp. TOSAG23-3. The sequence goes on along the minus strand of LT642262.1, from coordinate 22,285 downwards.
TGCAGAACGATTACTTGAACAAGGAACTCCCGAAGAATCAGTGGGCCACGAAGATGGACATGAGGAACGACAAGCGCGACGAGTTCGATATGCCGCACCCAGAGTTTAAAGACATTGAGCCCAAGTAAAACCAATGGCCGCCCAAGCCTCATCGTACATACACATATATAATTAAATATATTACAAAAATAAGGTTTTTGTTTTGTAAGAATTCTTACTCACGCCGTTGCACAACTTCGCAACGACACAGTTCTCTCCTCTCTATTTACACCTCTCCCACCCCACTCCGTCAGTCCTCGCCCTCTTCCATGTACAACGATTCATCAAATTCGAGGCCCTCGAGGTCACTGTCTACGTCCTCGTCGCCACCGATGCGCTGAAGCGCCGCGTGGGCCTCGGCGAGCTCTTCGGGCTTCTTCAGAAATTCTCCCTCTGGGCAAATTCGTTCAAATATGGCCTTTGCGCGGTTGAATGCGCTTTGGAAGCAGACCATGGACAAAGGTTCGCCCGTCGTCGGCGCCGCCTCTGCCGAATAATCTTCGGTAACGAAGAACACACCGCGCGGTACTTCGGCGCCTTTCCGTCGCAATCGTGCAGACGAGCGGGTGAAGTAAGAGCTCCACAGGACGCTTTCGTCATCTGTGTAGAAGGATGCAACCACCCTTTTCAGGGACTCTACCGCGTCCGCGGCTTGGCCCTTCGTTTCCCCGCGCGCCACTTCTGTTGTAAGGTGGACCACGTAGTAATCCTTCGGGGCAACGTTCGATTCGTCGTCCAACTGGAGCACGTAAATGGTTCGCTGGTTGCCGATTCCATTGGTAAACGGCGGGACCACCACCATTGCTTTGCCACATCCGTCGCTGGCCAACGGCGTCTTCGTTACCAGGGCGCAGCGTGCAACCCCAGGCCCAGCGTCCCCGGACTCAGGCGCCAAAAATTCCGAGGGGATGTAATCCTCCCCCATCACCAGGTTCTCCCCTTTGATGCGCGAACCGTCTCTCAGCACAAGGCTGTGGAACGACGCGTCCGCGTCCGCTTCGGCGCTCGTCTGGTATTCGCCTTCCATCATGACCATTTCGCTGGTGCCCCCCTGCCCGCCGAGGGCAACGTTCATCACTACTGGAGTTTTTCGGAGCAAGTATATCCCCCCGTTCACCGCAGCCAGCCGGCAAAAGGCCTGGGGCATTTCCCCTGCACCCCACAGAGGGGTCAAAAACGCCGTATTTCCAAATCGCCCCAGCGCCGCTAGGTGGCTCTGGATGGCAGCCATCCCGACCTCCGTGGTCACCGCGGAGTTGTACGACTCGCAGTTTGACGGGAGAAGCCCGATGGCGTACATGATTGTGCTCGCTAGCCCGTCGGGCACGTTGCAATTCTTCAAGAACTCGGAAAAAGGTTTTTCACGGTGCCCCTCGTAATCGTAGCTCTCCACCCTTTTGTTCTGCGGCCTTGTCAACGACCTGCCGCTCCCCAAGGTGCGATCGTTTTTTCTCAGCACATCCTCGGTGCCAATGTCAACGCAGAATCGCGTGAACTTCATCAAGACCCTTTTTTCTACCAGCGACAGTTCACTTGACTTGAACACATCAGATTTTGTGCACGGCACGGCCTTTATTTTCAAGCCCCCCTCCGCGACGCTCGTCGCAAGGTGCATTTTGTCCAAGGACTTGAACTCGATGTACTGCGCAACGTTGGACTGAACGATGTAATTGACGGACGCGCCGCGGCAGAGCAGCAGGTACGGCGACAGGTCAATGCAGAACCGGTGGGAGTTCAAGATCATGCCATTCAGAGCGTCCGACGTGCCGTTTGCCGTGCTCCCATGCACTGCTGCTGCTGCTGCTATCGATTCTGCCTGGACCTCTTGCAGCCACCTTGACCTCAGGAGCGTTCGTTGGGGAACGAACAGCTGGGCGACCCCTCCGTTCGCGAGCCGCCAATTCAAGTGCACCACCGCGACATTGTCCTTCTTCCTCATCGACCATAGCTTTCCCTCCCCCATGGGCGTGCGAACTTTTGTGCCAGGAAAGGCCTTTCTTAAGCGATTGAACGGAACGTGCATAACTGCAAAACTCTGGTTCCCGTTGTCCGCCAGCCTCCAGTCGAGCAACACTTTCGCGTTCCCATTGTCGTGGTGCGCCGCGACGAACCCTAGGCCAAACGGGGAAACGTCAACGACCGCGCCAACTGGGAACCTTTTTATGGCCTGGAGCTTCTTTTTTCTCTCCCCCAGGCCATTGGGGGACACTGACAAAACGTTCATCCCCGCAAGAGACCTTGTCGGCAGAGAAAAACTCTTTGTGTCTACATTGTCTGCGCACGGCACGGTGCTCGGTTCTGCACGTTCCCCAGGGCTCGCATCGGTCGATGGAAAACTGTCGAGGGTGTGGGACGAAGTGTATTCACCATAAAAATCGTTCTTATCGATGTGAATAACTTTTTTTCCATGCAATGCAAGGGCGCCCGCAAGAATGGACTGCACCAAACCAGTACCTAAAACAACAGCATCAAATTGACCCTTCAAAACTTCGTCTTCCATTGCCGGGAAAATAACGTTTGCCGCTGCAAGACGCTCTCGAGTCAACAAACAGGGGTGCCCGCGTGTGCGTGGGTGTGAAACGTGTGAATGGGTAGGGTGAATACTATACTAAATACAAACCACAGTTTAAAAAATAAAAAACAACAGCACGAGAAACAATTTCTGTGTTCAATATCTTTACGTCAATTCGTAGCAATTCTTTCCTTCCTACTTCTTTTCATCATATTTCGAAATCAAATTCTACTTCATATTCTTCATTTGTAATTCATTATTATTATTATTATTAAAATAAAAAATTTTGTTGTTGTTTTTTTTGTTTTTTGGAGCAGCGCAGCACCACCACCACAACAACATGAATGAATTCGCGAAGAAGAAGAAGAAGAAGAAGAAGAAGAAGAAGAAAGAAGAAGAAGACAAAAGAAGAAGAAGAAGAAAGAAGAAGAAGAAGAAGACAAAAGAAGAAGAAGAAGAAGAAAGAAGAAAGAAGAAGAAGAAGAAGAAGAAGAAGAAGAAGAGAAGAAAAAGAAGAAAGCAGAAGAAGAGAAAAAAAGAAAATTTTCCCAATAATATTAATATAGTAATAGTAGTACCAATTATTAGAGCTCATTATTATAATAAGACTGAGACACATAATGGCGCCTTTTCTTATTTATTATATTTGTGGCTACTACTTTTCTCTTCTCTTCTTTCCTTGGTTCTTCTTCTTCTTTCTCTTCTTCTTCTATTAATTATTATTATTTTTTTATTATATTTATTTTTTTTTTTTTATTATTATTATTATTATTGGTATATTAATAATAATTTATATGCAGCACATTTAATTTTCACAATCAACAACAATCAAAGAAAGAAAGAAAGAAAGAAAAGGAGGGAGAGATCGATAACCTTCCAAGATCAAAAGTAATCTGTATTGAATATAAAATTTTGGAAAAGATCAACAGATCCTCTGTTAACACAGTAAGATAGAAAAAGCAAGGATTTTGAACGTCGAGAATTTACTTGTGAAGTTTGCGATTCGTGTAACGGAAGACAGACGACCAGAACGAGCACGTGCGGGTAGTGTTGCTCTCCGAAACATATTTTTTTAGCATAGGTAGAAGTTGTTTTGGTTTTGGTTTTTGTGTATTGTATCATGGGGCGAAAGAAACGAAAAGTAGTAGAGGAGAAGCCAGATATTTGGTGTTATTTTTGTGACCGTGAATTTTCAACAGAAATGGATCTCGTAGACCACCAGAACCAACGACACTTCAAGTGCTTGCGTTGCAATAGGCGAGCGGCAAACGTATACGGGCTTTGTACTCACTCACTTCAGGTCCATAAGACGTCTTTGGTGTACGTGCCGAACGCACTGGATGGCCGGAACGATGTGAATGTAGGTAGAAATCTTATTGGAATGAATGGCATACCCGTAAGTGCGTTGGAAGAGCGGCGGAAAAAGCTTGGGATCAAAAGCCCAACAGATAGTGTTGCGGGTGGAGTGGGGAATGCGCCTGGCCCAGCGCAGCTTCAGTACAACCGGGCCTCTCAGTATGCGGCGTACGGGCAAGTCCCGGGTGGGTACAACCCTTACGGTGCCATGAACCCTTATGGAATGTACAACACGGTGAGGCCGCCGCCAATGGCTGCTTACAACGGCGCTCATGCTCGACCGATGGGCTACGGTTATGCACCGCCTCCCATGTCGTACGGCGCACCTCCCCCTGGGAGGATGCCCCCAGCCCTTGGCCCGCCCCCATCCATGAATAGCATATACCCGCCGCCAAAGAACGCATTTCCACCCCCCGGCATTGCGGCTGCCGCACCGCCGCCAGCGATCGCCATTGCCGGAGCACCACACGTAGCGGCAATCAACAATAGTGATAGTGTGGCGGACGGTGCTGGCCCAAACCTACCTGCTTTCAAACCACCCCCTGGCCTGTTCTCTGCGCCGCCACCGGCTACGGCAGTGCCCGTGTCGAAGCCTCCGGCCGGGGGGATGGGCCAAGTTGTCCCAGGCCCTCTGCCTACTGCAGCACCCAGTATAGCTGTGGGAAAGAAAACAGTTGTGCCAGAGAACGCGACGCCCCCGCCAGCAGTTAGCATTTCAAACAGTAAAAAATCTTCTAACGTTACCATTGTTTTTCAATCGCCCAACGGCTTATCGATGGAAGAATTACGAGCGATAAAATGGAGAAAACGCCGTAACAAGGAGGCGTCACCCGCCCAAGAACCGAACGATAAGTGATGTGCCGGACGAACGCAGGCTTTCTCTACCCTTATGTTTTGACAATCACGAAGTAACGCCCTTTCTAACTTTAAACTTTGCGCAGAAAAACCAAACATTGAGAGACCCCAGACTCTTTTTTTATTCCTGTGAAACGTGTAAGTAGTAAAACGCTTTGTATTTTTTGAACTACACCAATTTTATCGAGCAGAGCTCTCCCCACCCCCCTCAGCGCCTAGGCTGTGAACGGCTGGCGAGGGAAAACGACCGGTAAGTTTTATTGAACAGAAAAGGTTAAGAATTAACAGTTATGAAAATCGGGGCGAATGAACGTTTTTAGTATCGAGATTTTTTCGAGCGACAAAAAGTAAAACTTAAGAACTTAAGCGCTTTTATCACAATTTAGGACCCGGGTAGAGGAGAGTTTTTTGCATCATTTAAAACTTGTGGACCTGCCGGCGAAGCATGGAGCGAGCTGGTGTAGGGATCGCAGGCACAGGTTGAATATTGAAATTCAAGTACGAAGTAACACATGAAGTATTTTTTCTTTTCTGTTAAACCCTTTTGTTCGTAGCCTTTTAAATGCAATCTCCCCCACCCCCCACTTCCATTTGTGACCCCAATCAGAAAAAGTTGATCCGCATCGCCTGAACGTCTGACGGCTATCTTCCATAAAAATGTGCAACAGGTGCACAGTACCATTATAAAGTTGTAGTAGTATATGGGGTATGGTGGTGGTATTGTAGGTATATATAATACAACGTAGAAGAATATGATGAAATCTACTGCTACTAAGTTATGCTAATACAAAATTAGAATCGCAACCTTTGGAAGAAGAATTTGGCACCGTTGTACGCTTTGTCACTCTTGGCCTCGTTCTGGTTCAAGTATCTGTTCTTGAACGTCTCTTTCAAACTCTTCATCGTTTCTTTATCAATTTCCGATGGGTTGATGATTGACTGAAGGTCAAGGTCGACTTGGTAGCGTGTTGGCATTACGTGCGTGAAGTTAACATATTTAATGAACGGCTTGATCTTGGAGACATTCTTTTCAGTCTTCTTCTTTCCCATGGATCGGGTTACTCTGCGTGGACCTTCTCTCATGCCGGCAACAAGAGCGCAAGGGAACTTTTGCTTCTTGGTACCTTCTTCAAAGGTCTTGACAATGATGGCCTTCTTTCCTGCGTGGCGCCCAGAAAGCAAGATAACGACCTTTCCTTTTTTTAAGATTTTTCCCATGGTGTTTAACTATTTAAAAATATGAACGTGAATACAAAAAACAATTGATATGATCAACTTTAGGTTACTTAATTCGTTTGTGCGTAGGAGCGTGTCGTGTTTCTTCTGCCGATTTCTACATTCTCATCGACATCGGTTGCAACCGAACGCAAACGCATGCGCGTTCGTTCAAACAGAACAAAGGAAACGAGAAAGAAAGAAAGAAGAAATCAGGAAGAAGAATATATAAAAATACACCTAAATAGTATGGATTAGTCTTCTAAAAAAAAAAAAAAGAGAATAATTTTTTTATTATGAACAAATAACATCACACACCATTGAAAAATCTACCACCCACCCTTTAAACCACTCACTCTCTCCCTTCTAAACAAATCTTACAGGTCTTTTGTTATACTTATACTTCACTTAGTATACAATATGTGGTACTATTTAAATATATATTCTATGCTCTCTTTATGTAAGTTGTATGCTATTCTGTTGTAATTAAAACACTCATCTCACTGTTTCGTAGTTGTAAGATGTAAGATGAGATGAGCTAACAGGATGATGATAAAGCTATAGTATAGCTATAGCTATATATGAACAATTCGATGTTATTTATCTTTCTTCCTATTATTTTATATTTTCTGTACTGTGTTCATCTTATTACTATTTATTAAAAAATGAGTCTCCAACCATTCATTTTTCCCTGCTATTTGAATGTATCAGATGAATTTCTATCATCTAAACTGGAATATTTCATCTCTTCAATAATTAAGGGTGTACGTACTATCCCATTAATAAATACATTTCTCCCATTCTAAATTTAATCCATTTCTTCCATTTTCTTTCTGTTTATTTTATACTTAATTAACGTTAGAACTATAAAACTAATAATACAAAAACTAATAATTATTTATTTATATTTAACCTATTATTTATTAATTGTACTTAGCCCTATGTATGCCCTTACTAACCTTAATATACAAAGGAAGGATGCAATCTTGGAGAGAGTTCTTTGAATTCCATACTGTGTATATATTATATACTATTTCATGTAATTATGAAAACAAACAGTGAATGGACAAGAATGATTTGTATGTTATGTACCTGTTTATTTTTATATTCCATATTTCCAAATCGATTCCAACCTATTTAAAATAAGGAAGGAATTACATAAATAAATAAAATATAAATATTTAATATCTTTTTTTTATACATTACTTCATTATAATTATAATATAATATAATGTGTTGAATAATATTTAATATTGTTCATATTATATGTACCTTAATTATTTAAGAAATGAAATTCGTTGCCATATCTCTCTTCCTATCATATATTAGTATTGTAACGATGTGCTTTAAGCAAGAGGGAGAGAAAGAAAGAAAGAAAAAGGAAGAATGGATCAAATTCGATCTAAAATTAAAATTAAAATTACATGGAATTAGTAGAGAAGAAACATTCTTTACTAATACAACATTCTTTTATACATAGGCACAGGTTGGATGTATGTATAGATAGGTATAGTATAGTATTGTAAATTGTACAATAAGTATAGAAATAATAAATTAAAAAAACAATGCAATGATGGGACTCTTTAAATATACAAGGTATTACCATTGACATAAAAAAAAAATACTCTACTTTCGTCGTGCGCTTTGGTTCAATCGGCAAACGAATGGAAAGGGTACGTTCGCTGTATGAAAGCAGAAAAGCGTGAAAGAGTAGTGGGAAGTGCAAACATCGGTTAACGTACATCATACCTAGTTATAAAAACAACTTTCATTTTGTTCAACCATGGTTAAAATTAAGTACAAGAGAAACAATAGCAAAGTCTCCAAGGCTCCTCGTCGTCCATACGAACAGGAACGTCTTGACCAAGAGATGAAATTGCTTGGGGAGTATGGTTTGAAATGTAAACGTGAGATCTGGCGAGTTCAGTTGGTTCTAGCCAAAGTACGTAAAGCCGCCCGTCAGCTACTTACGCTTCCAGATAAAGACCCAAAACGTTTGTTCGAAGGGCAAGCACTTTTGCGCCGCATGCAACGCTACGGACTTCTCAGTGAAGACATGCTCAAGCTTGACTATGTTCTTCAGTTGTCCACTCGCAAGATTCTGGACCGCCGACTACAAACCAAAGTTTTCCAGCAAGGTTTGGCAAAATCCATCCACCACGCACGTGTCTTGATCAAGCAACGCCACATCCGCGTCGGAAAACAAATGGCCAATGCTGCATCCTTCATGGTCCGTGTTGACTCAGAAAAGCACATTGACTTCGCCATGAACAGCCCATTTGGCGCTGAAGGCAAACCAGGACGCAAGAAGAGAAAGAAGGCAAAGAACGGCGGAGGTGACGACGAGTAAACGATGGGGATATATAGTGGCTCCATAGTTTAACCGTAAAGCATTTTTATTAAAATAAACCCAACTACTTTTGTAAACTCGTCTAGTGAAAGAGTTCCTAAAATACCAACGATTGCGTCCACTTCCGTGTTTCCTCCGGAGCCGCTGGCGTCTAGCTGCGGTATCCCCGCACCACCAGTAAATTAACAACATCAACACAGTGAGAACATAGAGACAAGGTAGAGTATATTTATAGGCGTACAGCATTAAATCATGAGTGATTATATTTTTAACATGGACAGGGGTTTGGTACTTTGGCTAACCAATTGTACAACACCAAGTAGCAAAATGCATTCATTACCCACCACATCACAGGAGAAATGGTTAGAAAATTAGAAGTTGTTACGATACCGGTACGGTACCACCATCTGTATCAAGCAGCACAAAGACCAGAAAGAGTTCTATGATTGGAAAGTCAAGAGAGCAAGAGAGAGCGAGTGTATGTGTCCGTTTTTAGTTTTTCTGGCAGCGCGTGAGAAGATGAATGTTACAAGAAAAATCTTACATTGGGTACACATTGAGTAATACGTTTTATACTTTTTTTTGTGTGTGTCAGTAAAGGTACCGGGAAATAATTATTACGAGCGCTTCATGGCTTGAAAACTCTAATCGAGCTGTGGGGTTTGTTTTCTACATCTCTCAAGATTTCAAGTCCAACCGCATTCCGCCCAACCGGGGAGTCGAACGAAACGAACGGGCTGGCCCGAAGTATTTTGTAGTTTTCAGCCCCCATGGGCACTCCCTTTGGTCGGCCCAAATAGGCCAGACAATCCTGGCATTCCCTTCACTGGCACGGCAAAACAGTGCTGTACCGAAAAACGGGGTTTTCTTGCGACCTGGTACAAACAACAAAGTCCGTCGAAAAACACCAACGCCGACTCTGTCCAAAAATGTCTTCTCGACTACCATTACTTTACATTAAACCCTTCGGCACGAAGACAGCGCTTGTGCGCTTCGATCAAATCCCGGCAATTATCCTCCCCTTTTGTAACAATGCATTGGTCCCTGGGTTTTTTCGTATCTGGGCAACTACAACAGATCTTTTTCCCACTTTTTCCCAATACTGGCTTTGGCTTTTCCACCGGTTCGGCAGCCTTCGTCTGTTCGTTTCCCATTCTTCTTGTGTAAATAAGTGCGAAGAAACAGTGACCGTGGGTTGTGCGCAATTATTATTTGTATGAGATTATGTAAACGACTATTCAACTTACACATCTACTTTGCGGATCATTTTCATATCACAAAATACTTTGTCGTAACAATAAATATCAACTACTTCAAGATATTTTATACCGGAGTTCTTCTTCACCATCATCATCACATTCTTATTTATTTTATATAAGTGGAGAAAGAAGAAGAATTAAAACAATAATAATGATAGGTAATTTAATAAATGAATACATAATTATTATAGTAAATATTAATATATTTATTTTATACTGTGTAAGTACAAACATTTATCTATTATTTTATTAATATAAATACGAAGAAAAAATATATTCACAGTTAAAAAATAAGAAAAACCTTGTTCTTCCTTTTTCCTTTAAAAAAGAAGAGAAAAAAAAAGGGGGGGGGGAGGATGACGACTATACAACCAAGTATAATACAAAGCAGTAGTCAAAAGGGACAAAAGGAAAAAAATATAACATAGCAGCATCATCTATATCGACCAATCTCAATATATTTATTATATCTGAAGAACGTATAATAACAACAACATCGAATTATTAATAAAAAAAGTGTTGTTGGGAAGAAAAAATAGAAAGTAGTTTTAAATAATGATGATATTATTATGTAGTATGAAGTTTATTATTGTGTTAATTTTAAGTCGTTTCAACCAGAAGGATTGCTGTCTCTGATTATGATACAAAACTATTAAAGGAAGAAGAGAAAAAGTAGTTGAGTTGGTAGATTTGTTGTACTTCCGTGCAATAATTCAGCGTGAAGTTTTATCAATTTTAAAGAAATAGCTTGAACTATTAAACTATGGTTGGTGTTAAAGGAATTGTAATTGGTTTGTGCCTAGGGCTTCTTCCCCTGAGTGCCATGGGACAAGGGCAGGCGTACTGGTTGCCCCCGGCAGCAGGAGGCGGTGTAGCCCCATCCTCGCCATACACGAGCGGCTTTTCGGTTCAACCGCAATCATTTTACTCGGGCGCAGGCGCAGTTTCTGCCCCCCCCAGCCGGCCAGTCTGCCATGCCGAAACCTGCAGGAGCCGCTCCGCCTCCAGCGAACTTGCTAGAAGTAAACAACAAGCTTCGTGGAAGCAAGGCCCCTTCGCGGAGTTAAAACGGTCAGTTTGTACGGAAACGTTAACGCTCAAACAATAAACCGTGTATATAGAGAAGATTTGTAGGTCAATATATTTTAATCCAACGACAAGTTGTACAACTCTTGTGTGTATTTTTTTAATTAAACATTCCCCCATCCTTGCTTATTATTCCTTCCAAACTCCAAACGCTTTTGAACATTTTTCCATTTACTTCTTGTCCCTTGTATTGGTATTATGTACTTAAAACACATTATTACCTATGATAGACATTCCATTTATCTTATTTACAATGCTGTGTTACTATTAATTGTTTTGCTCCCTCCCCTTCTTCTCTTCTTTTCTTTTTTTTTCTCTTTCCTTTTTGTTGATTCCGATGATCGATCCTCCCTCCCTTCCTCCAGCAGTAGTATTAATACCTGTACCTCCTCATCCATCATCTTCTTCTTCTCTCTTCTCTCCCGTTATTACGTTACAAAAAAAAAAAAAAATGATGCATTTAATTTATTATAAAATTGATAAACCATTTGTTGTCATTTGCTTTTACTATAAAGTCTTAAAACATAAAATGTAAGAACAACGTAGAGTAATAAAGGCTGAATGCTCGCCAGGATGTTTAATGAAGGAAGGGCTTGGGATTGAAAGAAAGATGAACGTGGATACTCCACTTCTGAGAAGTGTTGAAACGAGCAGTGGTAGCGATGAGGAGGCGAAGGAGGGCCGCCTTCCCCTGGCTCCTTTGAAGAGCCGAGACAACTTTTTCTATCTGTCGATACTCTACGTGGTAATTTACTTAACCGTCGGCAGCTTTGCGTATTTGTGGATATTTCCTTTAAAGAATAATCTTGGGACAAAGGCTGACTTTGTCGACACGTTGTATTTTTGTCTCGTCACTTTGACGACTGTGGGTTACGGTGACTATCACCCACGCGAAGACGCCGGGAAAGCTTTCACGATTTTTTATCTTATGTTTGGGGTGGGGTTTATAGGGTACTCGTTGTCTTACTTTATAGGGAAGATCCTCGAGAAGCAAGAGCGTGTGGTGGCAGACGTTATCGTGACGCCGTCTAGAGCCAGCTCGAGTAGAGCAAACACTGGTGGGCGGAAAGAAGGATTTTGGCGATGCGATTGCTTTACGAACAGGTCGGATTCGAAAGTTTGGATTGCTTGCGCGCGGCTCTTTCTTCTCCTCGCGGTGGGCACCATAGTGTTCGACATTTACGACGACAGGGACTTTATTGAAAGTGCATACTTCGTCGTTGTGTCTGCAACGACCGTCGGTTACGGCGATGTCAGTCCAGAGAGTGCGGTTACCAAGATTTTCGCGATCATTTGGCTTGCGGTTACAACGTTGGCTTTTGGAAATACCATCAGCGCTTTGATCGACCATCGCTTGTCCCAACAGATGGAATCCTTCCGTAAGAAGTTGTTGTCTTCTAAAATTAGCAAGGATGCCTTTTCGGAGTACGACTTGGACAACGATGGGGAGATCAGCAAATACGATTGGCTTGTGTACCACCTCGTAAAAGGGAGGTACCCAGTCTATGAGAACGACATTGCGGCCATTATGAAAGCTTTTTTTGAGCGTGACAAAAACCACAGTGGCTCGTTGGAACGAATTGACCTCGGATTGTAAAAAAAAAAAAAATGATGCTTTCTCGAACACAACAACAAGATCAATCAAAAACTTCAGATGGAGGATGCTAGTCTACTATCTTTGTAATATTATTTTTACCTATATAATTTGGTGTAGTAAAAATAAAAAATAATAACCCTCCCTGTGACCTGTGATCCCACGCTATAATAGCACTTTCTTTCCCCGATTGAAGTTTGTCGCCATTCTGTGCCCTGTATTTTTGTTATTTTTTTATCATATTATCATTATAATACAGGGGTTGGTTTGATTATCATACTATTTCCTTCTTATGTCATAATTTTATTTCCTCAAAAAATTCTTATATTAATTATAATTTATAATCCTATTTCTCATCTTCCTGTAGGACATGCAACAGTAATTTTGTGGTCAATTTTCTTCTTCCTACCGGTACTGGTACCGTACCACCAGGTAGTATTACAATATGCATTTTTTCTCTTTTCTGTTGTTGTACATAGATATAAGTTTATAAAATAAATTCAGCTTCTTTTTAAAGAATTATCTATATATTACTAGATGAACCGTTGGGGACAGAAACAATGAATGATGGGAGAAATTATATAAAAGGAAGGCTTTATGGAAAGAAGGTAATAAAAAGTGGGATTGAATAAGAAGGTAAACGGTAAGTCTATGGCATTGGAAGCTGTTGATTGGAGCGGCGTGCAAAGAGTTGTTGGGGTTCAAAGTACACAGGTGCTGAAGCAAGGAAGTGGGTTTGAGGGGAAGTTGGATCTTTCGTTGAAATCGATCAACGATGAAGGGTGTAGAACACTGGCACCGGCATTGAGTGAGATGACGAAATTAAAGGAGCTTCATTTGTATAAAAACCAAATTGGGGATCAAGGCATGGTATATTTATCAAACGCTTTACCTCGAATGAAAGCATTGAGTAAGCTTTATTTGTACAAGAATCAAATCGGGGATCAAGGAATAGCATCTTTATCCAATGTTTTGCCACAGATGAAAGCGTTAAATTTGCTTTATCTTACCCAGAATAAAATCGGCGACTACGGAATGGTATGTTTGTCCAGCGCATTGCCGAAGTTGAAAAAACTGAGATGGCTTTATCTGGAATCCAACCGAATTGGAAACGATGGCATTACGTCGATTACAAATGTAGTGAAGAATGGCATACCATCATTAAATGTGCTACAGTTGGTAAATAATACCTTTCCGCACGATGGAAAGGAAGCACAGGCATTAAAAAAGGCGTGGCTCGGAAATGGAAAGGGGATAGGTTATGACGGTTTATCCCCGGGGTAAACTAAAAAATTTCCAAAAAATATTTTTGTGTGTTTTCGCCGAGAATCAATTAAAACATGATGAATTTTAATAAGAGTGAATTCAACTCATTTACCCCGGGAGTTATTTAAGAATTATTTTTTTCACACCCCTGCATTTGCCCCAGCCAGTGTTGTCTATATCAATTTTCGGCACAAAATATTATCATTTTCTATTTCTGCATTAACTGAATTTTGAAAGTACGTTACCCTCCCCCCCTTACTCGGAGGGAGCTTCGCCATTGGCCTTGCTGCCACCACCAACGTCAAACCGAAGGCGCAGTTTGCGCCCGGTAAACCCACTGCTCGTCTTCATGTCTAAAAATTTTGCCCAGAGGTTATCCAAATCGCAGTCTTCAAACTGGGACACGGCCCAGCCGCTCCCGGTCGTGGACGACAGCCCTTCGTGGACGCACGCCGTCGCTGCACGAAGTCTCATCAAGGTGGACAAGCCTTTGCCAAATTCAAGTATCCAGTTGGTGAGTAACCAGCCTTCGAACTTTTTCTTGTGGTAGCTCAAGTCTGTCATCTCAATTCCACCACATGGCTGTCCGCTCAGCTTTCCGTACTGAAAAAGTGTTCCGCCTTTTGGCAAAAGACTAAGCAACTTGCCACTCATGTCCCCCGCAACGGCATCGAACACTACGTTCACACCCAGCTCCGTCATTAGGTTTTTCAGTTCCTTCTCCCAATTGTCCGACGACGAATTGATGATGTGCTCCGCTCCGATGCTCTTCAGGATATCAACCTGTTCCTTGCGCCTGACTACATTGATCAACGTTACATTTTGCTGTTTGCAGAGCTTTATCATCATCTGCCCCACCTGGGATGCCGCAGCCGTGTGGATCAACCCTGGCCGCTTGCTGCCTTGGTGACGGGCCCGAGCAGTGTCCAAAATGCCGCACACTGTGTACGGGTTGATAAAGTGCGATGCGGCATCCTCGCATGCAACCGTGTCAGGCAGCGGAAAGGTGCCAAAACTGGCATCGCAAACGACGTACTCGGAGTAGCTCCCCCCGCTTTTCACGTCAACGAAACCCACATTCTTTCCCAGCATTCCGTTGGCCGTCATCCCCCCCCCACTCGCAACAACAACGCCACTGCCCTCTTTCCCCGCAGGTTTTGCGACAAACTCCTCGCCACCCGTGTCGGAGCGTCCCCAAATCCCATAATCGGACGGGTTTATAGGCGCCGCAGTCACACGAATAAGAACCTGGCCGCTTTTAGGCTTTGGCACCGGTACCACACGAACTTCCGTTTGGACCTTTCCGTAGTCATCGTCAGGTTTTACCAAGAAAAAAGCCCGCATGGTTTGGGGTATTGTTCCATCTATTGAGCTTGCTTGTCCCATACTGAAATAAACGCAGTTGCTGTACGTCTCGGAATAAATATATGTTTACTGAATCCTACCCTATTTAAAGAAAACAATAACGATATGTCGTTTCAAAATTCCTGCACATGCCTGTATGAAACGGGTAGGAAAATCTCCCGTTTAACTTGCATTAAATATCTATTATTATTATTTTTTAAGAGAGAGGAGAGGAGAAAAAAAAAAGAAAGAAGAAAAAAAAAACAAAAAAATATAAAATCCTTTCTCTCCTCTTCTTCTTCTTCTTCCCGAAAAAAAGAAGAACGAAGAAGAAGAAGAAGAAGAAGAAGAAGAAGAGAAGAAGAAGAGAAGAAGAAGAAGAAGAACGAAGAACGAAGATGAAGAAGAAGAAGAAGAAGAAGAAGAAGAAGAAGAAGAAGAAGAAGAAGAAGAAAGAAGAAGAAGAAGAAAAAGAAAAAGAAGAAGAAGAAGAAAAGAAGAAGAAGAAGAAGAAGAAGAAGAAGAAGAAGAAGAAGAAGAAGAAGAAGAAAGAAGAAGAAGAAGAAGAAGAAAAAATAATAATAATAATACTCGGTATATTGAGATGAGATTATTATACCTCCTCCTTGGTAGTGGTAGGTAGTAGATATATGATGGTAATTATAATAATAAAATAAAGACGACTAATAA
Organism: Stramenopiles sp. TOSAG23-3; assembly: GCA_900128585.1. Classification (NCBI taxonomy): domain Eukaryota; species Stramenopiles sp. TOSAG23-3. The sequence goes on along the minus strand of LT642262.1, from coordinate 6,719 downwards.
ATAAATAATTAAGAAGTACAATTATTGCTCGTGGAAAGTTCTAGAAATGCCGAGAACCAATGCATTTTACGAAATGTAATATTAGTTTCTTGGCCACCACCCTAGCAGCCCGTGCGAGTTTTTTTTCTACAAACGAGTTCGGGAACGCGCCAATTAATAAGACTTTGGTAAAACAACAAAACAATAGGATAGCTGGATCTAGGTCCAAATTATACAGCAGCGTTTATGAAGCGTGTGCAACTTTCGTCGGACTTTTTTGATGGGCATGTTTCCCTGTTAGAGCCTTCTCCGTTCGAAAGTCTTAGTTCAGAAGGGCACTGGTACAAACCTTTGAGGGGTAAGAAAGATGACCTTTTGAACAACACCATCGACCCTCTGCTTGCCGGCGAATTGTCCGTTCCATCTGGGGTAAAATTTTGCGCGAGAACGAATTCACCGGTGATAAAACTTACGTGCAGTCGCGACTTTGGGCAGCACCCAGCCTTGGACGGGTATTTTAAAACAGGAACGGCGGACCACTTTACATTTTATGTCGCGGAAGCCATTTACAACATTGTTAGCGAATTAAAGTTCGATTGCTACGTAAACGGAAAATTTTATAGTTCCGAAACAGTTCCTTCACGAATAAAACGGATTGAAGGAGGATCCAGTCGAAGGGTCAGAAAAGACGATGGCGGCCACTGGAAAGATATGGCGACCCGTATAATGCAAGACAGGGGGGATTTCACGGAGGATAAGCTGGGCCCAGTAAAATTTGAAGTTTTGTTTGGCCCCTTTAGTCAGCAAAGCACGGGCGGGAACGTAGATGAGCACAATTTTTCAAAGATGAACCTGCTGTATCCTACGGGCACAGACGAAGCCGATGACACAAATATGCACCATGTCTGCATCTGGTTACCACACACCGGCTCTATAAAGATTCACAGCGCTGAAATCCAACAGAACGTAGGGGGGATTCCTGGCAGGATGGTCCCCCTTCTTTCTCAGCAGTATCTGCCTCGTCGCTGGATAGTTTACGGGAGCTCAATAACGCAAGCGGCCCAGGCGAAGGGGCCATCGGAGACCTGGGTTGGCACTGCCTCGAGGCTTTTTGGTGACGCACGCCTATTGTCGCTGGGTGTATCTGGACAGTGTCATCTTGACCAAACAATGGCACGGGTAATTCGTGATGAGGACTGTTGCGACTTTGTGGCCTTGGAGCTAGGTATCAACGTGTATATCGACAGATCGATGAGCATTCGGACATTTCGGAGCAATGTGTTGGGTTTTATTTTAACCATTCGGGATGGTCATCCGAGGGTTCCCATCCTAGTTATTTCTCCTATTGCAGTGGCACAGAAAATTTTGGACCAATACGACAGGCCAATGGGGACACGCGCAAATGCAGCCACACTCTCCCAGTTTCGAGGCGTTCTAAAAACCATCGTTGCCAATTTGAACGCCGCGGGTGACAACGAAGTATATTACAGGAGTGGGTTAGATTTAATTTCCCAAGAAGAGGCCGAAATGTCAGCGTTGATGCAGCCCGATGGTATTCATCCAACTGGGCATGGCCAAGAGATAATTGGACAGAGGGTTGTTGCGTTGGAAGAGGGAAATTCTTTACAAACGACATGTCAAAGCAAGGAGACAAAGTTCAAACGCGCACGAATGTCAAGCAAATTGTAGGCAGAGGAGGACTAGGACAATTCTTGATTATACCATATTTAGACTACAAATTATATATACTTATAATTTATTTATTCCTATACATGCATACATATTTATTTTTTCTTCTTCCTCCTCCTCTTTTGTACTACGGCGGTACTCCCACTAAAAAATATATACAACTCCTCCTCCGCGGTACAGTTATTATCCGCATGCGCTCATTCGCATCATAACTATTTTACCGTATTAGTGGTAGATTACGCATGTATTTTTCTTCCGAAAATATTCTCATACACGCACTTCATAATAGCACAACATTCATGTTAGGAAGAGCACAGCCTTTTCCAGAAGGTTGAGCCCCCGAGAAGAAAAGTTGTTTGAATCTTGCACAGTGCGATCCACCAAGCGATGGGGTCTTTGATAGCATACGTGGAGTTCTGGTGTAGCGGGTAGTGTTTTGTCTTTCGTTTTGGCAGCTATCACGTAGTAAATTTGTTTAACAGCTTCGTCCTTCACGTGCTGGTATGAAAGATTGCAGCGGGTTGCCTGTCCTTTCCAAACTGTACATGATGGGTTTGCGCACACATCGACGTATATCTCGGAGACAGGCACTTAGGTTAGGCCCAGGAGTTCAGGGACAGATATTGAAAACCGTTGCGGTCGGAAACGTTGTCGCTGGAGGCACTGGAAAAACCCCTTTGGTAGAACTTTTAGCCCGTGAGTGCTCAAAGCGAGGGAACACCCCAATGATTTTATCACGTGGCTATGGGCAAGATGAAAGGTACCAGTACGCACTCAATTGCCCGGAAAACACCATCGTTGGGATCGGCTCAAACCGTGTCCGGGCGGCGGAACAAGCGTCCCAAAAAGTGGAGGACAGCGGGATAGACTTAAAGAAAACATTTGCCATATTGGACGACGCGTTCCAGACTTGGCACGTGGAGCGGGACGAAGATATCGTTTGTGTAAACTGCATCAACCCATGGTCAAATGGGAAGTTGATACCACATGGAAAACTTCGTGAACCATTGAATGCGCTTACTCGGGCGACTCGGATCGTTCTGTACAATACAAACATGGTATCATCGGTTGAGGAGATGAAAATTAAGGAAGAGATTGAAAGTGTTTTTGAGGCAGGCGAACGCATTCCAAAGTTTTGCAAAGCAAATATGGTGCCATCTTATTTTCTGGCCGTCGAAGATGGAGATGAAAGAATGAAGTCAGTGACATTACAGGAGCCGGATAAAATCGAGATGGGGGCCCTTGTGTTTAGGAAATCAAGCATTGAAGCATCGGACCATTTGGTGTACGAAAGAAACATACTCCCTGTATCTGGGATTGAGAACCCCCAAGCTTTTCATCGCTCGTTAGTCGACTTGGGAGGATTGCTGCCTTCAGAATTCTGGGATGTACCTCCCCAATTTTCTTTTCCGGACCACCACTATTTTACAAGCAAAGACATGGGGGAAATAAAGCAGGTTGCCCTCAAGGGAAATAGCCGGGTTGTAATGACGCAAAAAGACGCTTGCCGAGTGCTGTTTGGGGATCGCTCTTTTGCCTTGGAATTTTTTCGTGCCCTAGACCCTTGTATACTTGTATCTGAAATGCAATTGGAGGATTATGGGGAAACCGAAGGAGCACAATTATGGTTGGATGATTTGTTTCGGAGTTGCTAGGAAACTGTTCGGCGTTTGTGCAAAAAACATAAATACTAAATACTAGTGATTGATTAAAAATGAGAGTCTTAAAACATACTACTATATTAATTTGTTTTTCGTACACTATTCTTTTAAAAAATTTAATAAAGTTTTTTCTTATTTTCTTATATTTTTTTAACTTTTTTTGTTTTCTTATTTTTACATTTTGCAAGGAAGTGATGAATCCTTGGAATTTTCAGTAGTCAGTGCGTAATAACTTTAGATAAAACTCCCTTTATCCCCTCGGGCTCGACAAATGTCTTGCTTTAATATCTTCGTTCGTGCGAAAACGGTTTATTCACTTTTTTCGTCGTCACCAAATAAATCTGCAGCGCTGACAGCGTCTTCTTCGTCGACAAACATACTGCCCGTACGCCCGATGCGATCCAGTACGACAGTTGTCAGCGCATCTTGTTCTACGACAACCCCATTCAGTGCATCCAAACTTAAAAGGAAAACAAAGTTCGCTTTGAAGCCATCTCTTGGGTCACCGTCTGCAACGATTTTTAGTCTCCACTGCATACCCAGGTCTCTGCAAACCTCTTCGATGAGGCGAAGACGTTCCACCGAACCAAAGGACACGGAGACCATCAGTCCTTCCGACCCTTTCGTTTTCTTCAATATACGATAGCATTCCTTCAGCATCGCCTTCTTGTCGTCCGTCCCCACGAGTGCATCCAGCGTTCCCTTGTCGATGATCACGTCGACGCTCCCCGTTTCTACCATAGAGTCCAGGAATCGGCAGTCCGCGACACAGGCTTGGACACGGCTATCCGCTTCATGCCGTTTTGCAACGATTTTTACAATTTCTGGACTGATGTCTATCAAAGTCAGGCGGTCGAAGGAGCCGCTGTACTCTTGCAAAATTTCGTTGCCGAAAGAAGAACCGCCACAGCCAATATCTACAATCCTCTTTTTCTGCCCATCTGCAACCATTGTCCTAATGAACGGACTTAAAAACGATCGAACCCTTTCGTAGGAAGTATGCCATTCGCAAGCAGTCTCATTGTTGGCATCTTGCTTGTACACATTACTCCAGTGGGTTTGATAATATCCCGTGTTGGTATCTTCAGTACCATTCTTTGCGCCTGTATTGCTCATTTTCAAGGCTGCCCTCCTACAAAATATTTCAATACGAACACTTGTCAGCCCCTTTCCATTTGATAATCACTCTCACAAAAATTCCGTCGGTAGAAACGAAGGAGCACAAACGTCAATCTCAGATACAACTTGAGAATTATTTATTAATATTTTACAGTATATCTTCTTTCTTTTTTTATACGACATTAATACAAAAAACCCCGAACCAAAAAAAGAGACGACCGCCGAACCGCCGAAAAGAAGAAGAAGAAAAAAGAGCGCCGCCGCGAGAGGAGCTTCTTCTTCTTCATCAGCTACAGTGTTGTAGCAGCAACAGAGCAGCAGACACAGAAGAAAGAACATTACCACACCACATCAGCTGTTATTGCTTAAATATAAAATGTACTCTTCTATTAAATCACTTAAATGGTGCTATAGGGTGTAATGTATGTACCCTAATCCTAACTCAATAATCCATTATTACAACTACACTACCGTACTATTGCTGACTACGGCGGAATTTTTAACCATGATGGAGGAGTTTTTCTTTCATTCACCACCGAGTCTCTGATCTAAGGGAAGGAGTTGTGCATAGAAATATAGTATTGTAAGACTTGGGAATTAAAAAATGTACACGGTAGAAGAGACGTTCCTTTTCTTTTGGTTCTAAATGCGGCTTTGAAGAAAGCCATTTTTGTTTTGGTTTTCTATTTTAAATAAATAGAATTCACTGAGTGCACTTAAGCGGAAGTGAATTTGGTGACGGCCTTGGTACCTTCGGAGACGGCGTGTTTGGCCAATTCACCTGGAAGTACAAGTCGTACCGCGGTTTGGATTTCGCGGGAAGAAAGGGTGGCTTTCTTGTTGTATCGTACAAGTTTACCTGCTTCTTCGGAGATTTTTCCGAAGATGTCGTTGATGAAGGAGTTCATGATGGACATACCTTTCTTGGACATACCGGTGTCTGGGTGTACCTGTTTCAAGACTTTGTAGATGTAGATCGAGAAACTTTCGGTCCTGCGGCGGCGGCGTTTGCCGGAGCTACCTTTCTTTGCGGATTTCTTTGCTGGAGTTTTGGCCATTTTGATTTGTTTTATATGTTTTTATATATATTTTTTGGTTAATTCTTTTCTTTTCTTCCCTCCGTTTGTTTCTTTTCTATTTCTTTTCTATCCAGTCGAGTCCGGAACAACTCTTGCATGAGTTGAATCTGTCGGTCGTAGTGGTAGGTCTCGTAGTGCGGTAGTAGAAGAAAAAAAAGAAGAAGAAGGAAGAATGGGAGAAGAAGAAGAAAAAAAAGAGAAAATGAAAATATTTATGTAAAATAACATATACATAGCATTGAAAATAGAATAAAAGTCAAGTTTTGGAATTTCATTTATCTTCCGCGCCCTTTTTTAAGAAATTGTTTTGAAATAGTATCAATATAGCATTTAAAACAAGTGAATATACTAATTCAAAAATTATATACAAAATACCTATGTAATAAACTATAAATAAACGACCAAATAATAGTATATTATTTAAAGTGTAATATTAATACCATACATTTCAATTGAAAGGAATTATTATCCTATATAATATTGTATATTGAAAATGAAGTAACTATAAACAATGTACATTACTATTTAATTACATTATTACAAATAGGAAATTATACTATATCCATTAATAATACATCATTATAACATTAATACTATTAGATGATAGTTCTATTTATATGTTAATATTTTATAAATATATTACATTACATACATATTATATCTTTATATTCTCTTTACCAACGTTTCAATTCACAAATTCAATGCTCTGCCTATGTATATAACTCTTCCATCTTTTTTAAATTCTTGTTTCTATGGTATGTGGATGTTATTTTCTTTTTCTCCCACCCCTTTTTTCCTTCTTCTTCCAAAAAATAAAAAAAAATATAATTATTATTACAGAAGAAGAAGAAGCAGCAGAACACCACAACTATATAATACGAACGACATCCAATTCAACTCGTGCAAGGGTTGTTCCGGCACGGATGGAAATGAAAAAGAAAGAAAAGAAACCACGGAAAGTATTGAAAGAAGAATCAACCAAACATTATATAAAAAACATATAAACAAAACAAACTAACAATCATGTCAGGAAAAGGAAAAGGAGGACGCGGAAAGAAAAAGAGCAAGAGCACCAGCCGCAGTGCCAAAGCCGGTTTGCAATTCCCAGTTGGGCGTGTAGCCCGCTACTTGCGCCAAGGCCGAGTTGCCGCCCGTATCGGTGCCGGAGCCCCAGTATACATGGCCGCTGTCC
>LT642261.1:0-27435 GCA_900128585.1 Stramenopiles sp. TOSAG23-3 | reverse complement strand
TGCTGCAGCAGTTGCTATCTTCCTGTAAATTAAGAATCCTTTTGTTCTTCTTTTTTTGTTCAGGATTTAAAATTCTAAATTCTATAAAATACTAAAAATCTAAAATGTGTTCTTTTTTTATTCATATTATTAGCTACTAGACTAAAAATAATATAATGTATTATATACCTTAACTCATAAACCTTAAACTAGGAAGACAAAATTCTGCCTCTCCAAAAAACAACAAATAACCTATACTAAACCCATATTAAATAATACTACATGGTATACAACCCACAAACCCTCAAAGATCAAAGATCAAAGATCAATGAAATTTTATCATCCCTCTGTTAGTCTAATATCTATATATTAATCTATAATCTCTTAATCCTTCTTGTTTCTTCTTCTTCTCTTCTTTCTTTTTTATTATTATATTATTTGTGGATCTTGTGGGAGGAGGAGGAGAGGAGAGGAGGAGATGATGATGAACATGAATGAAGAATGAAGAAGAATGAATGACTAATGATGATGAAGAATGAATGAAGAATGAAGAATGAATAAAATAATAATGGGGGGTCGTCGGTCGTCGGTCGTCGGATGATGTCTAAATAAATGGAGCAAGGGAATCAAATCGATTGATAATGATAATGATGATGAGAGGTGTGAAATGATTTCTTTTGTTTTTACAACGAAAAAGGGAGAGTGGGGTAACATTTAACATACGAATAGTTATTTAATAATTGATTGATTTCGTATAGTATATCCGTTGGATATTATAAAAAGCAAGAAGTGTACTACAATCATGGAAGGAGCAGGCGAGCAAGCGACGGAAATGGCAATCGACGTCGCCAACGCCGCGCCGGACGCCATTGATGCCGCGGCAAATGCGGCGGTGGAAGGCGCCAGACAGGCAGGAAACGCCGTGGTATCTGGCGGACAGCATGTCGTCGCGGGCATCAACGCGGCTGCGAACTCGGAAGAAGTCCGGCAGGCGGGCGCTGCCGTCCGCAACGGAGCCAACGTTGCTGGTAATGCCGCCGTTGCTGGTGGGCGAACGGCCGTCGCCGGCGTACAACGCGCCGGGCAGGCGATGAACGCCGCTGTTAACTCAGACGAAGCACGGCAAGCAGGAACCGCAGCTCGACAGGGCATCAACGTTGCAGGCAACGCCGCAATCTCAGGCGGGCAGCAGGTTGTCGCGGGCGTCAACGCGGCCGCAAACTCGGAGCAAGCCGCGGCCGTGGCAAACGCTGCGAGGGTTGCCGGGGGGGCCGTCGTCGCGGGATTCCAAAGCATCCCGGTTCCGCAGATGAACTTTGACGCAGAGACTGCAAAAAAAACCATGGGGGCGGCGTCTGTGGCGGTCGGTGCCTGCTTCGTTGATGTCATGCAGCTGGAAATAGTGAGAGACTTTTTCCAATTCCTTGGCACCATGGTGGACAACATAACCATGCCGGACAGCTTCAAGTACCTGTTTGGCAACCTCGCGTCGCTTGCGTCCGTCAGTTTTGGGAGACTCCTTGCGTTCATTGAGGCAATCACGGCCACGGCGTGGTTTTTTATCTTTTTGATCGCGGCGCTGATCCCGTGGGGAATGCTGATTTTCTTTATGAGGCGAGACCTGAACCTTGACATTCGCTTTGCAGCCACGCGGGAAGCGAAGGCCAAGCTGAGCTGGAAGCGGCGAAACGAGAAGGGCAAAATGACCTTCTACACCATCAAAGCAACCATCCTTGCGTGCACTACGCTGTATGCCCCTGTGACGCGGAATTGTCTGCAACTGATTGCTGGCCATGAAAAGTACTACCCGACTACCCTTTTGCGGACTACCCCATGCAGCATCGGCAACTGCGACGACCCTAACTATGGTGGGATGGCCTTTCTTGCCGTTGTCATTTTCTTGATATTCAGTGTGGCCATGCCATGGAAGCTGTACAAAGTGATCGAGAGCTTGAAGCCAAAATTTATCGATGCGTCTGATCCAGAGCACCCCTACGCAAACGAGCCGCCCATCGATGCCCTGGTGCAAGAGAAAGAGATGTACGCAAAACTCCACGGGAAGAACATATGGTACAATAACGAGGGTGAGCCGGAGGAGTTCACGGACGAGCTGTATGCCGTTGCCGTCAAGCAAGCGGGGGAGAACCCTTACGTAAGCTTGTACAGCGGGTACGAGCAGAAGTGGGCCGGGTACAAGCTGTGGGTCATGGGCTTCAAGGTTCTTCAGATGCTTCCCGTGATATTTATCGGAGCAGATATCGGTCAGTCTGTGGGGGCTACCGTGGTCATGGCCCTATTTGCAGGCTTCTCATTCTATGCCTCTCCATTTATCAGCGCGTCGCACGACAAATTGGACCTGTGCTCACGAATAACGCTGGTGTTGACGCCACTGCTTTTGATCTTCTCTTCGTTAGTACACAATGACGCCCTTTGGGGCGCCCTCTTGAACATTGTAAATGCGGTAAATTTTGGCTTTATGGTGTACTTTACGGTAAAAAAGCTGCCAATCGTGAAGAAGAAGCTGAAAGCGTTCCACGGAACCCTTGAGTACGGAGACCCCGCCGGGGGCGTGCTCCCTTACGAGGGCGAAGGGATCCCGCACTACGACTTGAACCTGGAGCGGAGGAGGCGCCTCTGGAAGCCGTTTTGGGACAATCTGTTCGCAACGGACCCTGCGCTGAAGGCCTACGACGACGTAGAGGGCAAAGCGGGCGCCAAGAAGAGAAGAGACAGCATCATAGGCCCGAACGGGGTGCAGATCCCATTCCCCCAGACCCGCCTGGAGGAAATGTTGGACACGTTGCACCACCGTGGGCGCATTGCGTTCGAAAAATCGTTGATGCCACTGTCGCAGGACGAGCTGAATTTCCGAAATTACTTGCAAGATGTCTTGGAGGGTGTAGACTGCTATTGCACGGACCAGTGGCAGACGGTGCCCGGGGTCAGCATATGCAAGGACGGCGAAATGAACTCCGCCACAAAATTTGGACGGTTAGAAATTGAACCGTACCCGTTTAGCGTGAAGTTCTACTGGGATGGGGCCGGCAAAGACTGGGGAGAAATATTCCCCTGGACAGACAAGTACGGGCGCATCAGGGAGTTGTATCAAATGAACATGGCCCCGAAGGTCCAAGACATGAAACAGGTCCGGTTGATGCTGCGCGGGATGGCGAAATCCCCGCAGCTGTTCTACTTGGTCCAGCACCGCACAGAAAAAAAGCAGGTACCGGACGGAAAAGACAGCGACGGCAAGACAAAGTATAAAACCATCACTATCCAATGGACGTACGAGAACGGAAAGGTGGCCGTGAGGGGCGACTTTGGTGACAGCCCGTTTGAGCAAGGCTTCAACGTATCCATGAAATACAATGACGGTGTTGGCAGAGGAAGCGATGGTTCCCACCACAAAGGATCCTTTACGTTCGGGGGCGACGCAATGGGCGTTACGAACACATTCGATCGGACCCCACGATTTAACGAGCTGTGCAATAACCGAAACAACAAACAAAGTATGGAGCAAGGAATCCAAATGCACTTGCAAGAGCAGGCCCAATTCAAGGTGAAGCTGAAGAGCGAGCGTGTGATGACCCAATGGACACTTGGGTGGGGATTTTGGTACTGGGTCTACAACAACGACGTCATCTCCCGCCAAAACCTGCACGCGTACCTTCAGAAATCGGAGCAAAATCCTGCGGTTAAGAGCATTCCTACGAAACACAAGCAAGGTCTCGACTGTTTGTTCAACCTGGTTGGGTTCTACAATTCTTCCCCGCTCTTCGCCATGTGGTACACTTACTGGGACGATGTCTGGCAGCACAACCAGGACATTGCTGGGATTAAAGCCAACGAAGCGGTATTCTCCAAGAACAGCCCTACCTCCATTTGCTTCAAACCCATGCAAAAGGATGAGCTTAAAACATTCCTGAAGGAGCTCGGCGACCCGTTGGGAAAGAAGCAAGATGAACACGTTGACAATCTGTACGCTCGAATCGAAGAGCTGGAGCAAGCCGCGACAGAGCATTCCCGTCGACAGATTGCAACATTTGCACAACCAGTGGTTAACACGAACTGCAAGCAAGTGATCCTCTCTTACCCAAAAGACCCAAAGCTCATCGCAAAGTTCCTTTCGGGAAATGCGAAATTTAAATCACCCAGCGCCCAAAGCGGTCCAAAGAACAGCTGGGCGGGTGATAATAAGGCTTGAAAGAGTTCTTGGAAGTGTTGAAGAAAATAAAAGAGATTTTTATTTCGAGTCCTTTAAAAAAGTTAGTCAAATAGAACTAAAGGAGCAGGTTGTTCGCATTCGCGGTTCGTACTACCTGTACCGAAGATATTTAATAATTTTTAACATCTTCTTCTTACTATTAATATTATACTAAAAAAATATCCTCCTCCTCTTCTCTCTTCTCTCTTCTTCTCTCTTCTTCTTCTTCTCTCTCCTCTCTTCTCCTTCTTCTCTCTTCTCTCTTCTCCTTCTTCTTCTTCTTCTTCTTCTTCTTCTTCTTCTTCTTCTTCTTCTTCTTCTTCTCTCTCCTCTCTTCTTCTTCTTCTTCTTCTTTCTTCTTCTTCTTTCTTCTTCTTTATTTTTTCTTCTTCTTCTTTCATTCTTCTTCTTCTTCTTTTTTGTTGTTGTTGGAAGTTGGAAGAATGTTGGAATAAATACTAACAAGAATAATACAAAAAATCCTAAAAATTATATTTTCATCATCGTTAATCTAATCAAAAGTAAAAATAAATGGAACGACAACGGCAACGACAACGACGCAATATATTGACAATTAATTTTAATAGAAAATACCGCAAGGGCAATTGAATTAACACACGACGGGTTAGTTGTTTTGTCGTGTGGGCATTTCTGGGCATGGCGGAGAGTGCCTTCCGCCCACCTTCTGCGCTACCGTTTCGGCGACGCTTTGTATATATAGGGGCTGTCATTGTTTTTGTTCTCGGGGCGAATTCATATTCCATGTTCGGCCTGTTCGGCCTGGGCGATGGCAAATCTAGAACTGCAAAAATACGGGCCGGAAAATTTAACGACATGCTTGTGCACCAGAAACTCTGCGAGAAGAGAATTATGGACGGAGCGTCACCTCTGACGGGCAAAAAGAGCGGGTGCAATGTTTTGATCCCCCCTGCTAAAGACATATGTCGTTTCAACCAAGAGTACCAAAAAAACCACTACAGTGCACCAGAAAATAGCACAGAATATTGTAGAAAGACAAACCGGCCGTTCTCCTCGCACGATAGAGGGGCTGACCCTGCCTTGTGCGGGGCCGACGAGTCGACAGTTGCCGTGCACTGTGACACTCGGTTGGACGTTACTTACGTTCCGTTCAGCTGGACGAAACGGGGATTTGAGAAAGCGGAGCCCGACGATATCAAAAATATGGGGGAACGCCCTTCAACCAAACGTTTGGAGTACGAAGAATTGAGTCAGTTACCAAAGTGCAGAACTACGAACAATCCAAAGCAGGGTGAACAGGAGTGTCGCATTCTGTGCCTTCCAGCCAAATTTCAGGCGGTCCAGCTGACGTGCCGGCAAAAAAACCTGCTGTGGCACTTAATCCCAGACGTCGTGGCCGAGATGCGGTTGCCCCCATCTATTTTTACGCTGACTCGGTATGGGGAACCCGTTGGTTGGCTAGAGTACGTTTGCAACCTGCCAAACGGGGAATTTCTCTACGGTTGCTTCGACGATTTTAACATTGTCATCCCCCCAAAATTTGGTCACGTTTTTGAGAAGTACAGCAATCGGGCAGGAGGGGGTAGAGACAGCCCTGTTGGCAGTGGGCCAAACGCAAAACGAAAATACAACGTCATCGCGATGCAATTTGATTCGTTGTCTCGATTTCAGGGAATCAGCGAAATGCCCATGTTTCAGACATTTTTTCGTGATAGATCGTTTAATAGATCGCAACGTTCGGGACGGGACCATGCTTGGGCCGCGTACGACTTTGCGAACCACAACGCGTACAGCGACGACACGTTCCCTAACCTCTTCGCCGCGTTTGCCGGGGTCCCCATATATAAAATCAGTCATAGCCGCAACACTGCCGCTGAAGATTTAGAACCTGGTCCATGGTGGCATTGGGCTGGGAAAAACAAACGCTTCGCCACATTTTACTCGACCATGTCCGTACTACAGGGACTATCGTATGGCACAGATTATCAAAACGATTTCAGCACGGTACAGAGGGCAGCGGATGTTGTTTTGCGCGAATCATTGAGCCTGAACGGGGGCTACTATGGTTACCAGGCCTACTCATCGGGTCACTCCTTTCACTGTTTGGGGGGGAAGCCGGGCCCGAGCCACGGCCTTGAATACTTGCATGAATTCGCCAAGGCAGCTCGAAGTGCTCGAACCCCCTTTGTCGCCCAGATGGAGAACGAGGATATGCACAACAGCAACCTGTTGAACGCTCGTATGGTCGATGAGCCGTTAACAACATTTTTGCGAAACTTGGAGCGTGATGGCGGAGGGGCCGACACCATTGTCATAATCAATGCAGACCACGGGGCACGATATGGGGGAAGTCAAAACTCAGAAACTCTAAGGCACATGTACAACACGAACCCTATATTCCGCGTCCTGGTCCCGAAGGCTGTTGCAGACGATTACGGCGATGTTCTGGCGGATAACCAACGGGTGGTCACGCATTCATTGGACATCTATGCGACTCTTCGGCACCTTGTGGAAGGCGGGGAAGCAAACCTGCGATACAACACCGATAGTAAAATGTGGAGCCCTTTCGAAGGGAATGCAGTCGAAGGGAAAAGTATTTTTGAAAGGCTTAATCCCAACCGAGTGTGTGCAGAGGCGAGGATCCCCGTGTCTCGTTGTACCTGCCATTTGGGCGCAAAGAAAATACTTTATTCCGTGTCGACGAAAGCACAGCTGCCCGAGATGTACGAAGAGATTGTGGAAAGGCTGAAAGTTTTGTCCGAGAAACAACTAGCGGTCATGGGTGGCAATGGAAAAGTTCCCGGTTGCAAGGTGCCCCATTTGGGCCAAATGAAAAGCCTCGAACTCCAAGAACCGCCCCCGAACGCGATTGGGAAGGACGCGGAGGGAAATTACACCTTCCAGATGTGGTTTTCTGTGAAAGAGGAACCAGAGTCTCAGTTTAAATCGACTATAATTGTGCAGAGAGACAAAGAGAAACGGTTCTCTGCACCAATGTCCCTCGTGGGAAAACAAACCGGTGGGACCACGGCGGGGTTGGGGGGGGGGAAGGGTTCATTTGTGATTGGTATGGACAGGGTAACCCCCATGCCAAAATCCTGCAAAGCTGCAATAAAAGCGGCCTCCACACCAGAATTAAGAACTCTCGATCATTTGTATTGTTTGTGTTGAAAAACAACGTGTCATTTTAAGCATCTTTTTTATATAATAATTAATAATAAAATAATAATTTTGAATTTTGAATTTTGAATAATTATTATTTAAAAATAAATTTAAAAAAAACATGTAATATATAATACCTATATAGCACTGTGTATAGTATTTATGGTACGTACCTATATATATTAGTAGTATAATATATATACGGATTATAAGGTATACACAGCAGTGTACACAGTATAATGTGTAAGAAGAGCGAAGAGCTCAAAGCATAAGAAAACAAAGAAAGAAAGGAGGAAAGGAAGAAAGGAAGGAAGAAGGAAGGAAAGAAGAAGAGAAAAAAGAAGAAGGAAGGAAGGAAGAAGAGAAAGAAGAAGAGAAAGAAGAAGAAGAGAAAGAAGAAGAGAAAGAAGAAGAAGAGAAAGAAGAAGAGAAAGAAAGAAGAAGAGAAAGGAACTGTATCCAAAAAGGAATTTAAAAAAAAGGAGGAGTTAAGGTGTTCATGCTATTTCAATATTATAATTAAAAAGAAACGAAGAAACGAAGAAACCAATGAATGTTTTCTTCTATTTGGAACTTTATTATAACAAAACTTTTGTTACATATTTTATGCATAGGATGTTTGTTCCTTTTCTAATCATTAATTGTATTATTATATATTTAATATATTTGTACAATAATCAGTATTGTACATAATATAAAAGAGGAAGAAAGAAGATATTTTTATTTTGGATTTTTTATTTGTGTGGAGGTCCGTTGGATAATGTAATTCATCATTTTAATATAGGAATAGTATACAGTAAAAAAAACAAGTTCTTTTTATGCTCATTTCGTTTCAGTAGAAAAGAGCTGAGTGTGTGTGTGAGTGTGTCTTCCAGAGATGAATGAAGGGATCGCTGCATGAATGAATTGATGATTGACAAAAATATGGTTCGTCTTAGCATTCATTCCCTGTATATGCTAAAAGTTCATTTATATATACATACACGTACAAACGTAGAGGCAATTATTCCATAAACAAAGACATTCGTTACAACCATGGGAAACATTTGTGGAGGCGAGCGTGACGAGAGCCAATCGTCCAACATGCAGACCGCATCGGATCTGGAAGCGTACATCACGAAATACTTTGATTCCGATTGCAAGGAATGGAACCGGTTCTTGACTAAAGTCGCAGAGCTAGCGCTGAGCGAAGCCGATGCGAAAACGTTAGAAACGCTCAAGGCAAAGGAAGCCGACGCCTTGACGGACGACGAGAAGAAAGAATTGGAACGCCTAGATGGCATCAAAGGGACCGCCATCGATTCGTTGAAGGGGAACAAGGACAAGCGCGAACAGTTCAAGCTGAACGCGTGGATCTCAAAAGACGCCCTGAAAGAACTTCTCCAATCCATCACGACGGAACGGGTGGAAAGCAACAAGCAGTGCAACAAGAACAAGGCGAACGCCCACGACGCCGTCCTGGCAGCGGCAACGGCGTACACCGAGGCCAAGGAGGCGTCCGGAAAAGAGGAAGACGCCGACAAGAAAACAGCGCTTTTAAAGAAAGAGCAAGAGCTGAAGGTGGCCCTGGAGAAGGCTGAGAAAGACGAAGAGGCGGCGATGGCAGCTTGGGAGAAGGAGCACGCCCGTGAAATTTCGTCCAACGCTAGCTACGTTGACACCCTGGTCGATTGGCTAAGCTCCGAAGACGGGAAAGCGTTGCGCGGTTCACTCGGCAGCAAGCCAATTGTTGTTAAGGACAGTCTAGACTACCACCACTTTATCCTAGCCTTAGCAAAAGACGGGAACGAGTACGAAGCGTACAAACGCATGTGCAACGATGGAAGAAAGGAGTTTGCCAGCAAATGCGTAGAAGTCAACAAAGCATTCGATTCCTTTGCCGACGGTGACGGGCAGGTGTCAAAAGACAAAATGATTGATCTGTTCAAGAAGCTGCAGGAGGATTTCAAAGACGATAAATCCCACCGCATCCACTCCATAACGACCGAGAACGTCACAAAATGCTTGGAGTGGATCGATACAGATGGCAACGGGCAATTGTGCAAGGACGAAATGTACGTCTTGCTGTCCAAAGCCTACCACGATGCATCCAAGGGTTTCATGGACTTTATGCCAAAGATTGAGATGGACCTGGGCGCAATCGGGTCAGGCCTTGGCTCTGGGATAAATGCCTTGGGGAGTGGCCTGAACGCGGTTGGAAGTGGGATCGGCAGTGGACTCGGCGCAGTGGGCAGTGGACTCGGGGCAGTCGGGAACGCTGTTAATCCCGCAAACCTGATCCCAAAGAAGGCAGACGGAAAAGACGCAGAGTCCAAAGATGCAGAGGCAAGCGACAGTGCCGCAGAACAAACCGAGAATAAGGACGATGCCAAAGAGGAAGCGCCTGCTGCTGCAGAGGAAGACAAAGGGGAAGCGCCTGCTGCTCCTGAGGAGGACAAAGGGGAAGCGCCTGCTGCTGCAGAGGAGACCGCCCCAGCGGAAGAGAAAGCGTCAGAAGATGCGCCCGCAGAGGAGTAGTGCAACAATTGATTGCTTCACGGTGCCACTATGGTCATTTAAGTTGAAGGACCACCCCTCATACTATTACAAATATTAAAAAAGAAGATACAATATGCCCTTCTTTAAAATTTATTTTAATCCTTACTTTTATCATACCTAATGAATGATATTACGACTTACGACTAAAATAACTCTTATTGATAGATGCCTACGAGGTACCTGCTCCCCTCCTGCTTTTCAACTCTCGCAACATGGCTTTCGCCTCGTTTTTCTCTGAGGTGCTTGGTAAGTCTAACAGTCTACGGCAATAATTTTCTGCCACGTCGTAGGCCTGTCGATCTTTATGGTACCGCGCAAGAAACAACAGCGTCTCTGCAAGGCCGTCGCCGTTCCCCCCCCCGCCGCCGGCGTTCGCCATCATTACGCCGTTTCCATCGTCCCCTTGGGTGTTCAAAAATTTTTCGTAGTAACGCGCCGCTTCCTCGTCGTCGCCGTTTTTGTGGTGCAGGCTCCCCAATTTCTGCGCGGCGATCCCCTCTCGGTCGCCGTGCCGATCGGCACGTTGGTAGCAATCGATGGCGCAGTCTGTCCGTTCCAGAAGGTCAAAGCAATTCCCCAGCGCCGTCCACATCCTCGAGTCGTACGGCCGCAAGGTGGCGGCCTTACGGTAGTAGTGGAGTGCGTAGTACTGCATGCCCAACATTTCGTACGTTTGGCCCAGGCCGTACCACGCTCGGTAGTCACGCGGGTTGATGTCCACGGCCCTGCGGTACGCTTCGATGGCTGCCGCGGTGTTCTTCATTTCTACGTACTCGTGCCCCATGAGGGTCCACGCGGACAGGTAGTCCGGGTCCAGCTTCAGAGCCCGGCGAAAGTACAGCACGGCTTTCTCGTGGTGGTGCTTCAAACTGTAATAATTGCCAACGATGCAGCACGTCTCTGGGCAATACTTGTTGTTCTCCATCGCCCGGTGCGCAAGAAGGGACAGGGCAGCTCGGTCTTCTTTCACGTACAGGATGTTGCTGTACGTGTCCATGGTCTCAAGGCGGTGGGGGTCATGGCCGTTTAGCTGTTCGAAGAGTTCTTCCGATTCGTCAAAGTCTCGCATATGGTAGAGCGTCAGCGCCTTCTCTGCCAGGACGTGCTTGCTGTTTGGAAAAATATGCTCCAGGGTGTCGAAAATGTCGAGGGCTTCCGAGTGCTGTTGCAGCTCGCGCAGCACGTGTCCCATGAAAAATCGTTTCATAACGTGCTCGGGGAGGGAGTTTTCCAGCTCGTCGAAGATCTCCGCGTCCATGCTGACCGAGGCCAAGTCCAGCCACGCGCTCCAGTTCCACGGCGCGTGCTGAACGGCGCGGCAGAGGACGTCTCGGGCCTTTTCCTTTCGCCCGAGCTTCTTCAAGACCGACCCAAAAATATGGAGAAAGTACCCGTCCGTCGCCCCCTTGGCCGCCCCCCCCGGACCCTCGCAGGCGTCTTCCAGGTTTTTCACAAGGGCGTTCAGCTCTCGGTTCACAACCTGGCACCGCTGCAGCGCGTCCTTGGTCTCCATGAGCTCTTCCTCCTTTCTCTTCTCCCCGGCGAGGTACAGGGAGTAGAGGCGAAGGAAACACCCCAGCCGGTCGTCGCTCGAGTCGGTGCATTCGCGAAGGGCATATGCCGCGCGCTTGTACTCGGCCATGTCAAAGTACGACTTAGCCAGCAGGTAGGCGTCCGAGGTTCTGGAGGCAAAGGTCGGCTGCACGTTCGCGCCCCCACCCCTGCTGCCCTGCTGGTTGTTGGCGGAGGACGGGTCTGGGGCGTTCTCGTTCGACGTCTCCATGACGTTCGAGGATACCGTTTGCAACAGGTCCGCCGCCCACGCACAGCTCTGCTTCAGCCCCCTTTGTCCCGCTTCAACGGTTGCCCGACGAAGTTCGCGATGAACATGCTCTCGAAACACCGATGGATTTTTCTGAAAGGACATGACTGTGACCGGAGTATATTCACTACCCCGCGCCGGCGAGGTTCCACCGATCAAATTCATTCGTGCTGCTGCTCGACTGGAGGTAGGTACCTAGTTAGCCGAAAACAAATTATTATTATTTTTTACTTGAACACTATAGCAGAAACAGAGGCGCAATCAATCACCGAAAAAACATTGCTTTCCACTTTCTTCCTCCATCATTATCATCAATCACACATGATGCATGACACGGGACAAAACATTTAATTATGGAGCAGAAGAAACATCATTAATATAATATTATTATTATTTTATTTATTATTTTGAAATTTGAATTTTTTTTATTATTATTTATTTTATTTTTTGAATGAGGGTTAAAAATAGGGCGTTGTCAGAACGATGTTCTTCTTCTTTCTTTCTTTCTTTCTTTCTTTCTTTCTTTCTTTCTTTCTTTCTTTCTTTCTTTCTTTCTTTCTTTCTTCCTTCCTTCGCGATGTGATGATGAGTGTGTGAGAGGAGTGAGATAATAATATTAGTTAATAGGGTTAGGGGCTATTATAGATAAAGATTAGATAGAATTTGATAGATTGGTAGATTGATACTTGCATATGTTTAGGAGTGTAAATTTTTCCTATTTCTTTGCTTTATATTTCTGTTCGTGGCCTATCCTTTTTGCATCTACTTCATACATTTTGTTCTCTCTCGACGTTTGTACCGTTATAGACCACACCACCATGCTATCACTAATGGTTTTGGTGCCTGGGGGGGTGGTGTTCCTGCTGTTCTGTATGTACTTCTTCCTTGCTGCCCCAAAGCTTCCAGGAAAGACCCCGCAGCCCCCCACGGAGTTCTTCATGGGCAACTTCACCGAACTGGACAAAAACTGGGACATTCTGCAAGACTGGCTGCTGGAGAAAACGAAGCTGTTCAAGTGGAAGACGTGGGGAGTCAGCGCGCCCCGTTTGGGCAGTTTCTCCGGCTACGGCGCAGGAGTCGTTATCAGCAGCCCAGAAAACGTCCAGCACTTGCTGAAGGACAAGTTCAAACGGTACGAGAAAACCGACGTGCTGACGGCCACGTTGAACGAATTGCTCGGGAATGGGATATTCACGAGCGACAACGAGCTTTGGAAATTCCACCGGAAAGTCGCGGCGGGGATGTTTTCCAAGCGCCTGCTTGAGTACGGCACGGACACTGCGCTGACCGAGGCGAAGAAGCTGATAACGAAGCTGGACGCGCACTGCAAGAGCGGGGAGCCCGTGGACCTCCAACAATGCTTTTATGCGTTTACCATGGACGTGTTTGCAAAAATAGCGTTCGGGGTAGAGTTCAACTCGCAAGAAAAGAGTCACCCTTTCACCGTTGCGTTCGACAACTGCCAGTTGATTTGTCAAAATCGGTTCGCCCGTCCGCTCTGGAAGCTTGAGAAGATGTTTCAGTTGACGGAGGACGAGCGGAAGGTTCGACGATCGAAGAAGGTCGTAAAGACCTTTGCCGCGTCAGTCATCAACGCCAAGCGGCGGGACGCGGCCGATGGTGGCGGGAAAGCATTGGGCCCCGATCTGATCAGCCGGTTCTTGGAGGGGGCAATAAAACGAGACCAAGAAATCACTAACAAGGAGCTGACGGACGTCGTCCTCAACTTCATCATTGCGGGGAGAGACACTACCGCGGCGGCCCTGTCATGGACCATGTTCGAACTGTTGCAGCGCCCGGACGAGTTGGACAAGACGGTGCGAAGCATTGTCGAGGCGACCGGGAAAGACACACCGCTGGAGGAGATGGACAGCAAAGACGCGTTCGAACAAATAAACGGGAAGCTTACGTATTTGAAAGCCGTCCTTAGCGAGGGGCTGCGGCTGCACCCGTCGGTCGCCAAGGACGTAAAGTTTTGCGTGGAAGACGATGTGTTCCCCGACGGCACGGTCGTGGAGAAAGGGATGTGCGTGTTTTACAGCCCGTACATTATGGGCCGAAACCCAAACATCTGGAAGGATCCCTTGAAATTCGACGCCTCGCGATGGGTTGCGAAGAAGGAAGGTTCCGGCAAAGCCGCCAGCTTGTTCAAACCGACCGCGGTGTCCGATTACAAACATGCCATTTTCAACGCTGGTCCTCGGCTATGTTTGGGAAGGCCACTGGCGTACCTGGAGATGCAGCTGATTCTTGGGATACTCCTGCCCCGGTACGAGTTCACCCCCGTCACACAGCACGATGGCTCGTACGTCCAAACGATCGTTGCGCCAATGAAAGGAGGGTTCTCTTGCAAGGTAGCGCGCCGGTGAGATTATTTTTATCCTTTTTAACACGAAAATAAAGTAAATTAATATTTCATATCCTGAATGATCGAGAGATATTTCAGCCGGTGGTCTTTTATTAACCCAGAAAGTTAAAACGGTGTCTGTGGTGCTTGTTTACTTCTTTGAAAAAAAAATTTAATGAATGTAGTATGCTTAAGACTCTCATTTTTTTACTTTGATACACTCTTTTTAATGATTTTTACCCTCTTTGGTTTTTTAAATAAAAGTATAAATATTATTGGACGAAGCTAAATTTAATTACTTAAATAACAGCCAATTTTCTTGTTTTTAAATATTATTAATTTTAATTTAATTTTAAAAATAAATCTGATTTCTTTTAGAGAGAGCTATGATGATAATTCAATTTCAACAAAAATCTTCCTCCTCCTCTCTCAGCTCTCCAAGTGGGACCCAACATTTTCTATCTCTTTCTGTTTTTGATGCGCCCTGTCTTTCGCGTGCTTTGTTGCATCTTTCGTTTGTTTCTTCAACGCTTTACTCGCTTTCTTGGCCTCCTTATCTCTCTGCTTCTTTTGTTTCGCCAACTCTTTCCGCTGCTCTTTCTCCATCTTTTTGAGTTTCTTCTCCATTTCTCTCGCCTTTCTGGCGCGCTCCTTTATCCGGTCCTTCTTCTGCTTCTCCCACATCTTTTGCTCCTTCTTCTCGAGCGCTTCCGCCGCTTTGTCTTTCTTCTCCTTTATCTTCTCCTTCTCCGGGTTAATAGCGTCCGGCATCCCGTCGAGATTTTCGGCGGCATGTTTGTACGCCAAGTGCAAGCGAATCGCCGTTTTGGCGCGCATAAAGCATATGACGGCGATCAGCAGCCCGAACCCCCCGCAGATCGCGATCGCGATCCACGCCATTTCTTCGTCGCTCCCACCGGACGTTGCCTTGTCGAAGGAAGTGTTCCCCATGGCGGCCACGTACACTTCTGGCACGATGTGGAACCGGACGCACTTGGGAATCCCGTTCTTCACCTTGACTTCCAAACACTTGTGCCGCTCGACGTTGATGGCCAGGGTTCTCGAGCGAAACGTGAACATGGAGCACGTCCAGGGCTGCGCGCATGGCATCTCGAGTGCGGCCATACCGGTCGTGTTGCCTCGGAAGCCGGCGATCCTCGTAACGATGTGAAGGTCGCTGCGTTTCCTCATCTTTGGGACGTCGTTCGGCGAAACTTCCGGGATGGTCTCACCATATATGCCGTCCAGCTTCCAGACCTCTCCCATGGCCTCTTCCAGGGTCTTGCACAGCTTGCTGACGCCGTCCACTTGAAAGAGAATTTTCCCTTTGGCGAGGTCCCGGGAGTGCACCTTCAGGATCCGGCGAACGGGAATGGTCGGGGCGTCGAACCGCTTCGAGCCCTTCATGCAGAACTGCTCCCCCGTCTCCCAGCAGTGGTGTGGGACCTGGGTGACGACGTACATCTGCAGGGCTTCGATCTCCTCGTCCGACATGGTCTTGAACTCGAGGTAGTTCTTCTGGCAGACGTACCCGCCTTTCTCGCCGATGTCGCACTTGAGGCCTTGCTTGCACATGTACTCTTCCCCATAGTTGCTGGCGGGGTGCTCGAAGCCGTCCGGGGAGTAGAAGGGGAAGCCGCAGGGGGCCCCGACGTCGCCGCCCTTGCTGTACTTGTTCCGTCGAATCTCGTACCGGACCCACTCTGTCTTCCCCATGTACTCCTTGTGCAGCGGCTGCAGGGTGCACGCGGGGCCGGCCCGGGTGGCCTTGCAGACTTCCTTCTTCAGCACGTAGTCCTTCTCCTCCCAGTTCTTGTTCAGCTTTTCCGTGTACGGGAGGCCGTTCAGCCGGATCCCGCACTCCGTCTCCATGATGCAATGGTAGGACGTCGCGTTCCCAGAGTTGTTGAACGAGCAGTACCCTTGCACGGCGTCCATCTCGTCGTTCTCGATCGCGACCGCGAGTGGCGCCGGGGGGACGACCTGGCGGGGCTGGATGGGCTCGTAGTGGGTCCTGGAGTCCATGGCGTACCAGAGCTGGTAGGAGTCGAACTGGGAGAGGTCCCACAGCCTGGACTCGTCGTTTCCGCTGAAGACGAGGTTCTTGTGGGGAAGGAGCCACGTAATTTTGCTGTACCGCCCGTAACTCGTGACGATGCTCTCCTGCACGGTACTCTTCCGTCGGTCCTCGAGCTCTTTCTCCTCGGCGTCTTTGATGGCATCCAGCTCTTCGAGCGTGAGGCTCGGGTCCGGGTCGGCGTCGTTGTCCATGGTGTAGATCCCAAGGCGGTAGTCCGTGTCGGCCTGGGCGTGGATGGAAATGAAGTACGCCCCGTGGACGAGCTTCGTGTTGACCCCGTTCATGACGCCCTCGTTCTCGCTTTTGAACCCCCACGGGTAGACTTTGAAGAGGGGCCCCGGGTACTCTTGGCCATCCTCGATTAGGTACCAGTCCGGCCCCTGCGGGTGGGTGGCCGTGTTCTCGTCCGGGAACGGCCAGAACCGGGACGGCATCCCTGGCGTTGCCCCGAACGGGTCGGTCTCGAACATCTGCATCATGGGCTTTCCCTCGAAGAGCATGGCGGGTTTGACGTACAGGAAGATGCTCCCCCGGCACGGCTCCAATTGAAAGTGGACCTTCGAGCCAAAGGGCCGGTTGATCTTTTTAAAGTCGTTGATGACGAAGTGGTAATGGTGCCACTCCCCGGCGGTCGCAAACCCGTACACGGAGTTGTCCTTGTCATCGGTGGTCATGTGAATCGACCGGCACATGTTTTTCATTTCCCCCAGCTTCATCGTACCGTTGTAGCACGGTGGGTGGACCCCCCATTCCCGGTTGTCCGAGTCCGGATGGTCTGCACGAACCAAGTCAAGAAGGAGGGAAGAGGCGGCGAGGAGGAGTGGGACGCACACGACGCACCACCTCGGCGAACGTGAACGGAACGGGCCTTGCATTAAAGCAGTCAACAATCAAGTTCACAATGGGTTGTTTAGTCGTCCAATAATCCCAGCACTTGTTTGTCCTACACTGGATCTGCAACGATTTCCACTTTCTCCTCTTGCTGACTTCATCCATTCGTTGCATTCGTTGCATTCGTTGCATACGTTGCATTCGTTAGATCCATTGCATTTAGTCTCTATTTCAATTCCTTTTTGTTTCTTATATTTTATTTTTAACGAATAAACCATATTTTATATTATATGAATATGTACAGTACATTATATTCTATCAAACACTATTGTCCACATTGTTATATACGTTTATAATACAAAAACAGAAAAGCAAGAAAAACGGAATGGAGATAAAAAACACTGGAAGAAATTGGACTAAAATCATATTGCCCAATATGATATGATGTATCATGGTATCACCCCACTCGCAATGCTATTGCTATATTAAACCAATGCTATTCAATGTTAATTGAATAATAAACCTATGCTATTCACCTTTAACTATACAATGATCACATGCTAATCCTATGTTAACGCTACACAATCCCTATGCTATTGCTATGTTAAATGGATATTATTCCTATGCTATTGCTATGTTAAATGTATATTATTCCTATGCTATTTGCATGTTAAGTGTATTTTATTCCTATGCTATTGTTATATTAAGTGTATTTTATTCCAATGGTATTGTTATATTAAGTGTATTTTATTCCTATGCTATTGTTATATTAAGTGTATTTTATTCCTATGGTATTTCTATGTTAATTATGTACTATTCCTATGCTATTGCTATGTTAATGTGTGTAATTCACTTATCTCTTTTTTTTAATTTTCTGTAACTCCTTCAAAGAAACAAACCATCCCATCTGAATCTTATTCTACATGAATCATACCACCTGTCGTACTTTTTATACATGCAATACCATAGGCGCACGGTTCAATCGTTTTTGACTTAACGTAATTAAAATGAGGAAGACAGGAAAATAAATTGAAATGGAAAAGGGAGGGAGAGGTTAATATTAGGGTTTTAAAGCCATAAGCAATGCATGAACATAGTAGGAAGAATTTAAAGTTAAGGCATTGAAGATTATGATCATTTTAGCATGGGTTTAACTAGTCTTTATAAAGGATGCTATGGTTATTAGTATGTTTTTTTTTATAATTTCATTATGCTTGTAGAGTATGGACACATTGTATTTTCTTAGGATGCATGTGTTCCTTAAGTTAAACGGTGATAGAGAAGTTTATGCAAAGGGATTCCAGGAACGTTAGTTTAAGTAATGATCTTTATCCTTGGCACTTCATGATCATTTGAAAAGAAGGAATGGCCCACGATTACAATGTGAACAATTCAAGGGAATTAGCGACGCACACACAGAGAGAGAGAAAGATAGAACTTGAAGAAGAAGAGAGCGGTTGGAATACCTTTATATATACATTCCTTTCCCCCTTCCCTCCTTCCCTATCCAACCCATGGCCCGCGTCTCGTCCGTTGCGGTGTTGGCCCTTTTAACCGCGGGGTATTGCAATGGTGCCTTGCTACGGGCGAACAGCCCGGGCGAACCGGACGGCCCAGCGCCACCACCGCAGGCTTCCCAAAAACCGACCAAGAATGTACCAAGCGTTGTCCGGACACTGAACGACCCATGTTTTTACGACCACTTGGGGAGCTGTTCGCCCTGCGTCTTGGCCGAGGGCTGCGGGTTCTGCGCCGACGGGCACCCAGCCGTGAAAGGAAAGTGCATCTCAGGGGATCAGAAGGGACCATTCCTGCACCGAGGATGTTCCAAGTGGTTGTTCAAAGTCTGCAAAATCCCAAAAGAAACGCCCCCGTACGTCCCCGCGGTCGTCGAGAAGCCAAAGCCCGCCCCTGCGGTCGTCCCCCCCCGAGTCGCGGTGCCAGTAAAAGTGACCCAATCGAACAAAACGAAGCTGTCGCCTTGGAACGTGAAGCCCGAAGTCGTCAAGCCTACGGGGGGAAGCAGGAAGGAAAAGAAAAGCAAAGCAAACCCGGTCGAGCCGCGGAAGAAGGCCCCCAAGGTCCCTGGATTTGACATGAAGAAGTACATCAACAACATTGTCGAAGAAGAGAAGGACACCCGGAAGGGCCTCGAAGTGGAGCAGGTGGACGCTCTCCGCCCGGCCTCCAAGCCAGAGGAGGAGAGGGAGAACGAAGGAGCAGACGAGGGTGTCGAGGAGGTGAAGGAGCAGATCCGAGGGGAGGAAGTCAGGACCGTGCGGGAGCGCAAGCGTGTCCTAGAGGAAGCGTGGAAGCGGGACATCCAGAAGAAAACGGCGCATTCCATCGGGGTGCAAGAGCACGCAGAAATAAAAAGCGAACGCGCGATCCTTGAAGAAACGAGCGGCGTCGTCGGCGCCTTGCCCGCAGAGGCAGGCGTGGTTGGAAAGGGCGCCTGGCCCACGAAGACGAAGGGGGAAAAGGAGGCGGCCTTGTCGGACCTTCACAACACGAGGGGGTTCATTAAGTCAGCGAATTACTTGAAAATATTTTCCCACCCCAACAGGCTGCAAAGCACCGTCCACTTGGGGACGCCCACCACTTCCCCAGACTACACGAAGATCAGCGACACCACGGCAAACAAGCTGGAAGGCATGATCGCCTCTCCGATGAACCCGACCACCTTTCGCAACTTTCGAACCCCAAGCGTGAAAGGGGAAAAGCTTGTCAAAGTCACCCTAAAGGACAAAAACATGACCGTGTACAAGAGCGGCGGGATAGATAGCGAAGCATTGGCCGCAGAAGAGGAATTCTTGCCGTCCGACGACACCACCCAG
Organism: Stramenopiles sp. TOSAG23-3; assembly: GCA_900128585.1. Classification (NCBI taxonomy): domain Eukaryota; species Stramenopiles sp. TOSAG23-3. Next base: position 7,656 of record LT642261.1, on the reverse strand, counting down.
CAGACGAACAAAACGAAGAAGAAGAAATGAGATTAAAGACTATAAAATATAAAATATGCATATCATCATTATATCAATAAAAAATAATAAAATAAAAAAAATACACCGGATCCCTATCAGGACAATAGACGATGATGAAGGAAGAAGAAGTCCTGGAAGAAGGACGATTAGCCGATGAAAGCAATTATTAATATTAGATGCGCTATTGCGGCGCGTGAGCGCAACTAGAAGACTTCCGTAACGAATTTCTAGTATGGCAATGTGAAGCACATTCACGAGTTGGTTGCTAAATTGTTTCAGGGTTTCGAATACGATGCGTATTTGAAAGTTGACCCAGTGGTAATCTCTATTATTGAAACGTTTACAACACTTGAATAATCGACGCGTCGACGCGTCACCGGCCTCTCTCTCTCTCTTTTATCTTTTATACAAGATACAAGCTCTTTTACAAAAAAGAAACAATGAACCACCTGCTCCAGTCCGTCATGGCAGTGATCCTGCTGCGGGCATCGTCCACGTCGGCAGTGCCTGCGGTCTTTGGTTCATCTTGGTACTCGAACCGCATCGAAACAAACCTGACCGTGATGAACGACACCCTTCTGTGGCAAGACATGTCGAAACCCGACACCATTCTGACGTACTTGCCAACGCCGCTTTCCCTTTCACGAAACGGTGACACCGCGAGCGTCAGACTCACGTGGGAGAGTGACGGGAGCGACGACTGCCTGCCAAGAGACTGGTCAAATCACCAGTACTGCAAAAACAAAGAGCCTTGCATGCATACAAGCATTCATTGCTTGGCCGGGACTGGCGACTTTCGCATTGGACTTTTGGACTCGAGCGGCACCGAGCACATCAACGCATCAGGCTGGGGAGAAACGACCTCCTACCGCGGTGTGAACAAAGTGTTGTCGAGCGCACCATTCAAATCCTTTCTCGGCTACAGCTTTCGCATCTCACCGCACGTATCGACCAAAGCACGAGAATATACGCCCAAGTCGGGCTCGACCGCAGTTCCGTGCAGCTTCAATTTCAACGGCCTGAAGCACCCAGGAGACGCCTTGTCAAAGGAGCGTCTCGCGGAGACAGGTTGCTTCGAAGCTCCCACGGGGCAGCCTGTGGACATGGAACTGTCGATCGAACGAAAAAGCACCACCGAGTACAAGCTGACGATGTCGATGGGAAGCGTTTCGTACGATTATTACCACCACCTTCGCGGCGGCAAAAGAGAGGAAGAGCGCGCACCGAAAGCTATCGACACGATACTGATTGAATACCCCAACAGCAGGCACTACAAGTACGTCAAACTTGGTCCATTGCCCCATGCCCATGCAGTACGTGATCATCCCGACGACATTCAAGGTTTGGTTGATTTCGCCAGTGTGCTGAACTACAAACAGTGGAAGAAGAACAAAGCTTGGATGGACCAAAAAGTAAGTGTCTGCAAATGGCATGGAATTTCATGTTCGAAAGACGGGCGTGTTACCGGCATCTCTCTCGAACACAATGGTTTGAAGGGAACGCTGCCATCATCGTTGGGTCATCTTCTAACGGAGCTTCAATCGCTATCGTTGTCTGGCGGGCGTCCGGCAACGTACAGTGGCTGCGTTGGCAACGACCTTCAGATGTCGTCGCTTCCAGCATCGTTGTATACGATGAGCAAGCTGCGTGTTCTGAATCTTGAGTACACCTGCCTTGGAGGCCAAGTGGAAGATCGATTTGAAAACATGACGGCGTTGACGGAGCTTTCGCTGCATGGAAATAACGTGACTGGCAACATTCCGAAATCACTCAACCATTGTACAAATCTTGAAATTCTGAAACTTGGTCGAAATCCCTTTACTGGTCCGTTTCCCCTGACATATTTGTCGTCGCTGACAAAAGCAGTCCAGTTCAATTGTAACTTTTGTGCATTGACAGGAACGATACCGGATGAAGCGTTTGCTCCCTTTGTGAACATGGAGGAGACGTATTGGGACGGAAACGGATTTACAGGAAGTTTACCCTCCTCGATTGGACAATTAAAGAAATTGCGACGTTTCTCTTTCAACATCAATAATTTCTCTGGACATTTACCCCAAAGCTGGGGTGAGAAAGGACATTTAGCTGCGTTAACTGATTGTCGTATTGGACATGACACGAATTTGACTGCGTACTTGGCAAACTATCCTTGGATCCCCAAAGTCTCTGGCAATCTGTACGATTGTCCTTTGCCAGACTATGCGGGACCCAACGGCATTTGCAACCAGTTGAATAATTGTCACCCGGTGACAAATCCATGTTCCCCTGTCGTATGTCGCAATCCGTCAACCGCTTCGGTTTTGGTACCGGAGGCTCCTGTGCCATGGGAAATAAAAAAATGCTCTTTGCAGAAGGTGGGTCTACCAGCTTCACGCATATCGACGAGCGTCCTGAACCGTTTTGCGGTGTTCGTGGTGACATCGCATTTCGACGATCCAATGTCGGGGCAAGTAAATATTTTTGATGCCACGACCAAGAAGTGGAGTGAGACTGGCAAAATGCAGTCGCCAAGTAGAACAAACATGTGCTCAACAAGCTGGAATCATCTTGCAATTTTTGCAGGAGGTACGATCGCACGCGGTGAACCGAAATCGACTCTGATTGATCTGTGGGACTCCATGACCAATACATGGAGCGTAATGAACATGTCTCTCGGGCGCGATGAAGTTGCTTGCGCATCCGCTGGTGATGTCACCATATTTGCAGGTGGCAGTGCACCACAAGCCAAACAAAGCGAGACAAACGTGGTTGAAATTTACAATCATCTAACCAAAACTTGGTCAAGAGCCCATTTATCGCAACCGAGAAAAAAGCCGGAAGCTGTCACCGTCGGGTCAAAAATTATTATTGCAGGAGGTGAAATTTCAAAACATCCACCGAATTCGAACCTGAAGGGCTACACTGCTACCATTGACATATACGACACATCTACAAATACTTGGACCACAAACGCTTTAATAGGTGCCCGCCAATATTTTGGTGCGGCTCATGCGAGTGGCAGATTTGTTGGCAGCGGCGCGAACGGCGTGGCAGTATTTGCCGGGGGGTTTTACAACGATGTGCGCTTGGGAGACGTCGATATCTTTGATCCATACCGTGGTAAAACAGGTGCACACTACACTGGTGATCGTCTGCATCACAATCGCAGCAATTTGCATGGTGTAACTGTCGGTGCGAACGGAAGGTGGGCTGCTTTCGGACCTGGCAATATTGACACCGAGGCAAAAGTCACGCTCGATTTTTACGACGGAGACACAGGAATGTGGTCTCACGGAGTAGCGCATACTCAAATGGTGAATCAAGGAGTTGCCAGTGTTGGCAACGCCGTCCTTTTCGTCGGTCAAGATGGGTATGCCGACGCGTTTGCGTTGGACGGCGATTGCGCTATGTTTCCTGCTTCAGACGAGATTCAATGGGTTCACACGGTGCTAAATTTAACGCAGAAACGCGGAGCAATGATTTCAGCTCCGTTACCGGCTACTCGCGAAGTTTGTTTCGCTGGCGGTAACGTTATTGGTAAGGGCAAGGGCGCGCCACCATCATCCGCAGTTGAATGTGTGAACGTTGTGTCAAAAACAGTGCGCACCTTGCCGTCGCTTCCACATGCACAAAGTGGAGATAGCACGACAGGTGGTTACCTTCCAAATGTTGGTTCTCAAGGCACCGCGTTCTTTGGATCTGGCGGCGGCAATAACAATGCCGTCGACCTTCTGTCGGCGAAGGCGGCATCCGATGAGAGAAATCCAAAAACAAATGAAACCAACTACTATTGGCTTCACTCGCTCACCAAGCATACTGCCTCTGCATTTACAGCATGTGCGGGTACATCCGATACAATAATCTGTGCTGGTGGGCAAGGGAATGGAAACGACAAGCACAATGAGAAGCATGCGTTCGCGACGGATGTCTTTGTATTGAATGCTACCAGCGGTGGCATTCTGTCGCATGATGTCGATTATAAGCTGAGTGTCGGTCGCAAAAAATTAAGTGCTGCTGCTCAGCAGGACGTGATTGGCTTTGGTCTTGGGTATTCTGACGTTTCAAACACAGAGGGATATTCTGATCAATTTGATTTGTACAACACGACGTCGAAACGCTGGTTTGCTTCGGGTGTCGTGCCGTCAAAAGAAGCGCGGCAATACGCAACAGCCGTCGGGTGTGGTGGTAAAATTCTCTTTGCTGGTGGTCAAGTTGCTGGTGGTCGAAGTGCCGCCGTTGATATATACGATGTGAGTCGCAAAACATGGACCAACATGATGCTGAGCGTTGCACGCTCAAACTTGGCGGCAGCATGCATTTTAGACCGCTACGTTGTGTTTGCTGGAGGTCAAATTCCAGGGCGTTCTACGGTCGATGTGTTGGATCTGGAAAAGAACGTATGGATGAATTCGGAGATTGCATTGAATACGGGCCGCGGTTGGTTGTCAGCTGGCAGTGTGGACAACTGTGCAGTATTTGCGGGGGGGCAGACGGTGCCAGGAAAGAGTGACATTGACGTGTTCTGTCTTGCGTAGAGTCAAATAGAAATAGAAAAAAAAACAAAATATATAGTATGTTTTAAGACTCTCATAGAAATAGATATGATTGACTACATGTATACGAGATCTAAACATGTACAGGTACTGTACAACAACATGATTCCGGTCAAATCAAAACATTTTTTTGTCCACTAAATACGCAGTAAGGTATTAAATTGTTCGTAGTTCGTACACTCTCGTAAAAAGTAAATTTCCTCTCCCATTTGCCTTACCCCAACTCTTTGCTCAGTATCTCTCGGTGCCACATCTCGATGTTCCACAAATCGCCGCAATCCTTCCCACCAGGGTTCCCACCACTCTCCAGCAAATCTCCCAGGCCCACCTTTCCGAGCATTAGCATGGGCTGCCCGTCCATATACTTTGCAACGTCGTACTTTCCAAAGGGCATGTTCGCCGTGTAGTCTGTGGGGTCAAAAATATCTTGCCAAAACCCGAACGTGTAGACCAGGCCCGGCTCCATGTACATGCCTTCCATTCGCTTTGCTTGTGCAAAGTACTTTCTCCTCTGGTTGTACGTCATGTTCCTTTGACTGTCGCTTGGGTCGGGAAACAGCAGGTTGGTGTCCTCCAAGTCGTTGTCGCTGAGCTCTCGCGACCAAATTTTGCTCAGGTCGAGCTCGTCACCCGGGCGTTTTATTTCCAGCGTTTGGGCAGCGCTGATCAGCGGGGTCAGCAGGTACGGCCGTTTGCCATGAACGTCCGCCTTCAAGTTGGGGGCGAGGGCGTTCAGCAAGGAGATTAGCATCTTGACAAGGAACCCCGACGGGACGTCCTTGAACGGGCGCCGGAACGCTTGCCCTGTCCAGAGCTCGTTGAATGGTATCCGCTTTTTACACCGCCCTTGAACAAAATTGGCAGTGATCCGCTGCTTGTTCGGGAAGTAGTTGTCACGCGTCAGCGGGGTTTGGCTCCCGTTTCGGAGGGCCAAAATCAATTTTCCGTGGAAGAACTCGTTGTCGATCACAAGCGGCTCAACCGTATTGGCGGCAACGCAGCCTTTTGTCACGGCGTCGCAGATGACGTAGGGTACTGTGGTGGCTTGGGAGTGCAAAATGTCCAGCACTGCTTTGATCTTGTCCTCGTCGCCCCCGCCAGCAGCTAGGTACGCCGACGTGTAACGGCGTCGAAGTATTCTGGATTTCTTGCTTGGCGTGCGTTCCTCGATGTAAACGCTGGGAGCTGACCCGCCCGTCGATTTCCCCGTTGAACCCTGAGCAAAGCCTGTCTCAACGGCCCGCCTGTCCAGGCCGCACCAGTACAGGGTGGCCATGACGCACACGCTCGTCCCGAGGGAGTACCACTGGTTCGCCGGCTCCTCCCCATTGTGCATTTCGCTCAGTATGTTTATCGTATAGAAGGAAACGATCAGCCCCCACGACCGAACGATGAAAAGGACTATGTTGACGTGCAGCTCTTTCGAGTGCGAAACATTTGCCAGGGCCTCCTCCAGCCGCGCCTCGCTCTCCCGCAGATCCCGTTGAAAGTCCGTCCTCACCTTTTCCAGCTCGAGCTCGCAGCCCTCCAGCCGCAGGAGGACCTGGGTCATCGTTTTCCTCGTCGTTTCGTGGTGCTGGTGGGACGACAGCCCCACGTCTTCGTCTTGGTAAAATCTATAAAAAAGCGATTCGTTTTTAAACAAGTGATCGTCGCAGACGTGGTGAATTATTTGCTCCCGAAGCATGGCGTTCCCTATTTGAACCGCTTCCGTGACGGAGTTTGCGTGCTTGTTGTCGATCAACCATTGCACCCCTTCCGTGCCTAAAAAACATTTTTTGTACGTCGAGAACCGGTGCGAACGGTCCTCAATCGCCACCCCTTCCCTCATTTCCATCGCCAACGTCTCAATTAGTGTGGACGCTGCAGAACCAACAAACGACATCCTAGCCTTTCCAAGACTCCGCCGACCGGGGGAGCTCGACATGACTTCAACAAAGCGCCGTCCGGCCACTGGGGAACCGGGCGATGTGGCGGGCGTATTGAAACAAACGCAGTATCAGATACCAGACGGTTAAAAACACCACGAAATCACTCACTTACCATTCGGGGACAATATTCTTATACAAGAAAGAAAATGTTTCTTTCGAATTATCTACCTGTGCCAATGCAAGAAACAATAAGATGCAAGTAACAACTTCAACAGAGAATGGAAAACGGAATAATTAAAAAACACATTTTAATATTTATATATTCTATAATAATATATATCTCAACAACAAATCTCAAAAAACAAAAAAATCTCAACCAACATCTAATTCTTCAATCTTCAACTCCATCTCTTCATATTTATATAGGACATTATTATTAGATTATATACAAGTACAATATTTTAAGTTTTCGCGTGGGATTGTGAAGCAAAATTATTTATGCCGCGTTGGGTTCCGGTAAGCAGCGAGTACGAGACAAGGTCTTTCACCTTGTTGCTTCCGGTCTCCACCCCGGGATCGACTCCCGGGGGGGAACCCAATGGAAGGATTAAAAAAAAAGTACAAATAAGTTAAAGAACAAAACCAACACTGAAACTATTTAAACTTTTTTTCTTTAATTGCCGTATGGTACATTTGACATAATTTATATGCCTTTCAGGATATTTGACATAATTTCCGTCCTTCCGTCCAGTTATATCCCGTCCAGTTAGTACGTGGCATATTTGACATAATTTCCGTCCAGTTATATCCCGTCCAGTTATATCCCGTCCAGTTAACAGGTGGCATATTTGACATAATTTCCGTCACAGGTGGCATCGGCCCCCAGCGTGATACAATGAACAATTTTCCCGCACATATCGTGGTCTTGGAGGATGATTTTGTTAAAAGAATTAAAATTACTAATCAATCCCAATATTGACTCGGGCATCCAATTTCTTGTGCGATTTCTGGCCATTTCTCACAATCTCGGCAACCACCATGAGCCCAAGTATATCGTGGACCCTTGGTTGCACACTCTGCTTTTCTCGCTTTTTTTTCCCGTCGTCTCACGTGATATCGATGATTAGGGGGGTAATACTGAGTATTTGATCCAACTGCTTCGTCGTCCATTTCGTCACCGCAACGTTTGTGTCCCATACAGCTGCCAACGCTCTCGTCTTCTTCGTCGTCCA